>VWZO01020258.1:930996-1020078 GCA_013396975.1 Bucco capensis | reverse complement strand
GCCCCCGCCACATCCGGGGCCTCAGGGTCTCGGCGCGGCACCACCGCGCATGTGCCTCTCCCTCCGCCCATCAGCTCCGCCCTCGGCTGTGGGGCGGGACTAAAAACTCCCAGCCGCCTTTCTGATTGGCTCTCGCTCTAGGAGAGCCTGGGGATTAGCTGCCGTTCAGGAGGGCGGGCGTTGCCCGCTTGCTGGCCGGCCATTGGGCAAGACCGCCGGGGAGCCTCTCGCCCGTTGGCGGGCGGGCGCGTCCGGTCTGGGGCCGAAGGAGGGTGCCATTGGCTGGAAAGTAGGTTAGTGGTGCGCCGTTGGGTGGCAAGCCAGGCGGAAAGTAGGTCAGGGACGGGGGCTGCCTGCGCCGGGCGCCGCTCCGGGCGTGCGGCGCGTTGCCGAGGGACGGCGACCCCCTCCCAGCCGGGGCGCGGCGCGGCGAGGGGGCGCGCGGAGCTCGCGGTGAGTCGGTAGCGGGCGGTGGGCGACCATCTGGGGAGGGAGCAGGAGGGGGTTGGGGGCTGCTGGGCGAGGACGGCCCGCGGCCCCGGCTGAGGAGACGGCGGCCCCTTGGAGGGTGGAGGGAGGCCCGTGAGCGGCCGCTCTGGGCCACCACCTCCCCGGAGCTGCCTGCTCTGGCAAGGCCGTAGGGAATTACCTGCCCCAGGAGGGCTTGTGGGCTGCGGCTTCCCTGGTGGGAGGGGGCCGGACCGGGAGAAAGACTCCCCGGCGGCAGCGTCCCTTGGAGCTGGGAGCGGGGCGGGGACCGCGGATGAAGCGGCCGCGGTGTGGACCGTCTCGGCGGTGTGACAGGACCCGGAGGTGACGGGGCAGACGCAAGTCGCCGCCGTTTGCAACCGGCCCCGGGCCCGCTGCCGGTACGGAGGATCGTCAGGAGCCGGAGGACAGACCCCGGGACGGGGATCGGTGTGTCCTCGGCTCGATGGAGGGGGAGGAATGGGACAAACCTGGGGGCCCAGAGCTCAGAGGAGGCAGTGTCAGGCTTGTGCCTTCTCCCGGGTTTGAGTTAGCCCCCTCGGGGCTATGGAGGCTGAGGTAAGTCGCTGAGCAGAGGTGTTGGTGCCCCTTCCCCTGCAGCAGGAATGGGTCTCCTCATCCTCTGTCCCGTGGCCGATCCCTTGGATCGAATTCGGTAGATCAGGAACTTGTGAGCTTTAGGTGAGGCCCGAGGAGTGTGTGTGTTAAATCCCGAAATGATGGTGATACTGGCAGTATCTAGACAGGGCTGTGACTGTTGCACGGTGGCCAGCCCTGCCTGCAGCCAGCCACGGGCTGTCCCACAGCTGTGTGGGCTTCCTCCCTTGGAGCAGAGCACCCCAGGTACCTCCTGAGGGTTCCGTGGGGAGCCCCCAGGGCACCCTCGCAGGGGCTGGTGCTTCTCGGGCTCTTCGCAGCCAGCAGGAGAAGGAACGTTTGTCTTCACCAGGGAACGCAGAAGACTGGCAGCATTGAGGTGGGGCCTCCCAAAAGCAGGATTTTGCGCTTGGGGAGGCAGGGGAATCAGTTTGCATTTTTAATTGCTGAGGTTTCTGTTACTCCAGTGCCTCAATTATAACAGTTTTGGAAGGATTTTAGTGCTTGAAAATAACGGTGAAGAAACAAGTGGGTGTGTGTGCTTGCTGTTGAAGAAAATATGCTTACAGCAATTTTTAAGTGCTTTCTCTGTATCAGAGGTAGAAAGGGTCAGCTGCAGGGATGATCATCTGCTTCAGCAATTCTGACTCCAATCTCCTAAGAAAATTCATTCAGTCTTTAAGTAGATATATTTTTTTCCCAAATGCTGGTCTTTGAATATTCAAAATAAAACTGCATTTTCATTTTTTAATAGGTTAGTATTAAAGTACCTGTCCTGCCTGTTTAAATTAATATATATTTTATCAAAAAGTCTTTATAAATGGGAGTGACTGGTAACACTGCAGCTAAGTTTGTAAGGGGAAAAAAGAAAGGTTGTTTAAGGAGCTGTTAATACTGGCTAACCCTCTGTACATGGTACTGCAGAAGGCTGAGGTTAAATTCTGCCCTCCAAAGAATGTATGTTTTGTATCCTCTAGGAATATGCAAATGCAAAGAGCTCTTTGAAGTTTGAGAAACTGTAGACCTCCCATCTGAATATTCTAAACCACAGTTTGCCTATTAGGGGAAAGTCTTCACAACTTCTCCGTTTTGTGGGTTTGTATTTCTCATGACCTTTCATGGGGTTCTTTTATGCCTGCTTGTATAAATGGAGTGTGTAAAGTGATCCAGTAGAATATAGTGGATATAGATTAATAAGCTGGTTTATCCCATCATCTCTTCTGCACTGCACAGTTCCATTGCCTGCCTGGCACTTGTGGGGTGTGTGCTGCTGTCTAGACTCAAGGTCTGTAAAAGAAGTGTGTGGAGAGAGAAAGAAGTACCCCAGAGAACCTAAGGAGAGCTGTTTTGTTTTGTTCTTCCCTTGTAGGCCCTTTGGGGGAGACAGAGGGGTGTCAGTGACCCATCTTAGCTGTCCTTGGGATTCCACAAAGGCAGAGCTGGAGCTAGAGCCTGTTACCCAGAGCCCTGCTGCATGTGGGGACCATTGCTGAGGTTGTTTGAGGAAGGGGAGCTTTGTAGGGGAGTTTGTTGGAGATTTTTATGGTTTTATTCTAATAACTGCTCTCCAAGATTCTTTTGGGAAACCAGGAATGGGAAGAAGAGAACGTTCATTGGATTTATGTGGCAGCTGAAAGTACCACACAGTTCCTTAACACTCTGCAAGGCTCTGATGACAAAGCTGAGACCTGTGTGTGATAGCTACAGCCTGTGTGCTGCAGATGAGTAAGGTTGCTTTGTGAAGTGAATGGATCTCCAGCATCCTGGAAATACCAGGAGACATGGAGGTTAGCTTAGTTTAGATGAGTACAGAAGCACTGTTTCCATGCTCAAATTCAAGATTCTAAGCTGTTCTCAGCACAAAGCCAATTCCCTTGTCCTCAGTAAGATTAGTTAAGGTTTATCTATTTAACACATGAAACATGGTTTGAAACTTGCATTTTTGACTACCATGATACTTAAACTTGAGCATCATTGGGTTCTGATAAATGTGGTATCTGAGATGATCCTGACTGGCACTCAGCATCAGCTTCTGCACTTGGTGAAACTCTGCTTGATGAGCTCATAGAAACTAGGGTTTATGTTTTGGAGGTGCTTGAAGATGCAAATAAGGTGCTTTATGGCATTTTTAAAAGTGATGAAAGAGCTTTCAATGTGGGTATTCTGTCTTTGGAAGAGTTGCTATAGATAGATTTTTAGGTAGTGGGCTAAAGCAGAGGTATACTCTGCATGTATGTGCTTGCATTGCAGTAGGAAATATGTTCAAGGTTTAGTTAGATCAAATGCAAAATGATGACTTGCATCCTCCTGTGGTGTTATTTGGGTGACAAGACACTGAAGCACATCACAAACTGATGCCCTTACAAAATGAGAGTGCTTCTCTTTTCAGGAGTTAGTGTATTGAGTTATTTAGGAAGACTACATAAGTTTTGTTTGCCTTTTTTTTTTTGGTGGGATAAAGAGATCCTAGTTGTAATTATCAAGTTGTTTTTATCTGTGCTTGATCTCTGTGAATGTTGTCAGATATCTTGTGGTGTGTATTTCATTGAACATTCCACTGAGTGAAGTGGATATGGAGGTGAATAGCTCACTGGCATGAACTGTTTATTATTGACCTGCCTTTTTTTACTTCAGTTTGCTGGGGAAATGCAGTAAGGCTACCTCCCAAGAACCAGACTTCATCTCCTTGGAAACCTGATCTTTCACCAGATGTTGAGAAATGTAATTTCTTTTTTCATCCATTCTGCAGAAGAGCACAGATCAAGACAGTATCTTCAGGCTTTCTTAGTCTGCAGTATTCATGAACTAGAAAAGTAATGTGGCATTTCAGTCTTTGTCCCACAGAAGATCAGTAGTTTCTGTTGCATTTCATAGAATTCCATTTTTTTTGTAGCTTTTGCTGTAAATTCCTGTGCTTGTTGCATAGCTCAGTTCAAGAATTGCCTGATTCTCTCTTCTCTGTGTGTACAGTGCAGGACTGTTTGTGTTCCCTGCCCCTTCCTTGCCTGTAAGGATTCAGCTTTCTTCTCCATGTTCAGGTCATCTTTTCTCCTTTGCAGCTGCAGAAAGAGATTTCTTAGCCAGCACACACAGAACTGGTAACCTTTTGAGTCTCCTGCCATTTGAGAAGCTGTTATTCAATGTCTCTGATGTCAGACATGCTCCTGGTCAGCTGCTGGTGTGAGAACAGCTTGTGACCCTGGGCTGAAGCCATGCTGGAGTTCAGTAGGTTGCTCTTCTCTAGGAACAGTGCCAGTAGGCTACTTACAGAGTAAGAAAGGTTGTTGGCAGGAGTTTAAAACAGGGAAATAACAAGCCACATTTCTTGTGGTCTAAGGTGTTAATGTTCTCTCCCAACTTTAAAGAAACCCATTCATGTGCCTAGAAGCAGCTGAGCAAGGTGGTTGCAGTTTTCATGTGTGTTTTGAGAGTGTTTTCCTTGCAGACGTTAGCAGGCTCAATTTCCCACAGCTACAAGGCAATTTAGTAGCACCTTGTGTGTAAAGGAAGCAGCAAGCATATTGCTAAATCCTTAATGGTCCTTCCTAGGGGTGCCTGTGAGGGTGGAAGCACACCTGCCAGTGCTGGGAAGATGTTTGGCAGTGCTGTGTGTTGCTGTGTCTCTCAAATCACTTGGACAGGAAGGCATTGGAGAGTAAGTCATACATGCTCATTCCTTTGCAGCCTTTTGCCTTCATTCCTTTCTGTCTCAGCTAAAAATAAGTTGATGGAATCCATGTGTTTTAAACACATAGATACAAGAATAGTCCAGAAATGCTCAAGTTAGTGTTACCTGTTTGGGATTGATGTGGATTTTGGAGGGAGAATGAAATAAGACAATAGGAGAACTCAGACATGAGTATTACTCTTGATGGGAAGTTCTTTTTACTGTGGAAACATCCTTAAAATGAATTTGGCCTTTCTAGTTTGACTAAAACCAGTAAGAGTCGAGAGACTTGGACAGAAATTGCTGAGAAGTTGTTTGTTACAAATAGTCTTGTTCTCTATTTGTTTAGAGTTTCTCCTGTTTCTCTTATTTGAAAGTATTCTTTTGCTGCAATAACCAAACCAGCCTCTGAATAGTACAGTTCATTTTAGAAACTAAGTCAGTTCCGTGATTTCTTAGGGGGATTTATCACATCAAAACACGAGAGCTGCTGAAGTGCTGCATAACAGTTCAAGATGTTGTCAAATGCTTACTGTGCAGTTTGGGCCCAAATTCTGGAAGTTATTTGTATTTTAGAAGCAGGAGGCCAGCAGTTGGATATTCCTGATTTTAAGAGGAGGAGACCAAGAAGAGCCATGAGTTGATGTTAGTTTTAGCTCGTGCTGGAGTTTTCTGTTTCAGCTCTGTTAGAAATTCTAGGGCTTTTATAGAAATATGTTTTTTTGCCTTGTCCCAGCTGTGCAGCTTGGTCAGCTTCTCTGGCCAGGAAACAGTCTGCAGGAGGATGGGTATTTCCCTCTTATAGCATTTAAAAATCTAGCTCAGTGCGCTGAAGATAGCCCAGCTGGCAATAAGAGTTCTCAATGACTCTACTGGGCATGCTTTGTTGAATGAAGTCATTCCTGGCCTAATTTATCTGATTTGACCAAGAGACTTCCATAGCAAATGCCTGCTTGATTTTCTTAGCTGGAGTAGCTCTTTATTCATCTTACTCTAATGCTTTTGTTCTCATCAAGAGTGAGATGAAGTGTGTGTGTGTGAGAATGGGGAGAACATTGCAGCAGTTGGCTGCTGCAGGAACTGCTGTTTCTACATGCCCACTGGAGATTCTCAACTAAGCAGCTCAGAGGGCCTGCTAACAATTGCCATGGGCTGATGCCCTCACAGGAGTTTTCTGTGTCCTGCCTATATATTTATGTTCCTCACAAGAATTCAGGTCTGACTGAGGAATTTTTACAGGCTTTCAAGGATCTGGATGGGAGCTGACACTGTCCAGGGCTATGCTCAGCTACTTGGACAAGACAAAAAGCAAATACCCCTGGCCAAAAAGAATTCTCTGGGTTTGGTGGCCAGCATTTTGTCCTGTAGTGACACAGGAATCATCTGCCACATTCATTGACAGCTGGCTGAATTTGGATAGTAGTTTTGGTGCTCATTTGAACTGGATTCCTGGCTAACCCTTTCCATCCATGTATCCTGTCCCTCTGCTCCTTGGTGGCTTTGGGCAAAGGGTACTGGACTGGGGAATCTGCTGTGGCTCAAGGATACCTCTTCCCTCACCCTGAGATTAACTGGAGATGACTTGGTTCACTGATACTATACAACTTGTGGCTTCCTAATTATTTTTGCTGCTGTAGGTTAGGAAATAGCACAGCTCACAACTTGAGTACTCCTGAACGAAAGGCAGGAGAGGCACTAAATGTCTTTAAATAGCTTACACTGCAACCTTGCTGTGGAAGATGAGGATTTATGGTGGAATATTTTTGGTTTAAGCTGTATTGGGTCATTGATTTCATAAATCTAGTTAAAGTAATTAAAATTTTGATTTTAATACTGATACCCAGAGAAAAAAAGGCAACTTTTGACTTTCATTTCTGGAGCTATACATTGGAGCTTTGCACAACTGATTTTGCCATTTTTAACAGTCTTCTTGGTATCAAGAGTAACACAGCCAGACTTGTGACCCGTTGCCCTTTCCCCTTGCTGGCCTGTGTTCTCCTGGGCTTCCAGATAAACAAATCTAAAAGGCTTCCAGATGCACAAATCTCTCAGGAGCTCATTCAGCACAATCACCTGACTCTGCTGAAGCTGAACACTTACGTGTCCAAGTTGTTGTCAGACTGATAATTTATCTAGAAGTGGCAGAGATCCAGCAGTGTCTCCAGTTGGGCTTGCCAGGAAAGCTGGAGGAAATGGAGTAGAGGAAGGAGGCTGAAAGGAAGAAGATTTTCTTTTCCTCCAAGACAACATGTGCTTTGGGCTTCACTAATTCACACACCTCAGCTTCTCTTTGGGGATAGGAGCTGTCTATTTCAAAAGCAAAGTGAAAATCTCTTGCATTGCTGTTTAAGAAGGATTCCCTAACTTGGCCTAGAGCTCATGTTGCTGTCAATTTGTCTACATAGCATGTTTTCTGGAAGCAAAACTCTAAAACCTGCTGGGGCTTCCCTTTGGAGAAGTATTGGCACCTTAGTTTGTTCTGGATGTTCACAAACAGCTGTTCAGGACAATTGCCCTTGTTTGCAGTGACAGGACAGTCTGTGTAGGACTGTGATGTACACTTCTGAAAAGATCTGCTGCAATTTATAACTTCATTTGGAATATAAATGGAAAAGGTTTAAGGAAAGGTTTTAAGTCAGGGGATAACAGGAGAATCTGTGCCTTCACCTTGAGATTAAGTGATGACTTGTAGGTGTTGTTTTGTTTTGTTATTTCTAAAGCATGCAAAGACTAGTAAGGACCAAATAGTTGCACATCAGAAAGAAGCAGGACCAAAAGAAATCCTCCATATGGGGGACAAAAAAAAGTGATGAAAAAGTCCCTGTTGGTATCTCATTAGAGACTTAGTGAGCATTGTAACCCTCAACAATCTTCTGTGTCCAGGTGAGCTGATTGCTCTTCAGCCTAGAAGAATTTTGAGGTTCTTTTAAAAGCTTGTTAGTCTAGGCAAGTTCCAGATGCTTTTTGAGCAAAATTCACGTGCCTTTTAGAGGAGGATTTGCTCAGGCAAGTAGTGAAGCCTCTGTGGATTCATTCATGGTGTGCTGTAAAGCTTGTGTAATCTCCTTCCCTTGGCACAGCTCTCTGCTTCATGCTTCTTACTTTTTAAGACAAATATTTTGTCAGTGATCTGGCTTGTCCTCTAGTTTTAGGATATTTCTGTGGCTTGCTCTTTTCCTGTGGCCCTAAGTGTTTTGGAATGGTCGTGTCCCTTGACAAAGCTGGAAAACTACTGGTTTCTGTTATTTGTCAATGAAACCTTTTTTTTTGCTGCTTTTTACCGAGTTTTGTTTGGTGATTTTGGAAAACCAAGTAACTGCTCTCTTTACACACTGATTTTTTTTCCCCCTTGAAGTTGCTAGTGTGTGGCTTTTTGTTTCCCTTTGTCTCCATTCTGTGAGGACTTTGCCTGTGTGTTTGTGTGTTTGATGGTGCTGGTGATGTGTGTTGGCAACCAGGTCAGAGAATAATCTTGGTACAAGTTTCTGAGCTTTGACTGTAGGAGCAGCTGGTGAGTGGATTTCAGAGACTTGGGAAGTTTTCTGTCCTGGAAGAATCGTCATGGACTAGGAGGTTTGTACTTAAAGAAGAAACATTAGGGATAAATACAGTTAACTTTAATTTCCCTTTCTAGCAAACCTAGTTGCACCTTGTAGTGAAGCACCCCAGTTTTCCACCTTCAGCTAGAACACAGCATATCCCCTTTAACTCCTCCCTATGATGCAATTTGGCTGAGTCTTTGTTTGGTATGTAAGCTTCTCCTCCATCATTCCTCATGGTGTAGCTCAGTATTTTCCGTGCCTCCTTCCAAAAGTGTACTCATCAGAATCATTTCCACATGGGAGCTAATGATTGTCTTCCAGTCTCTAAAGGGGGGCTCTGTTGGTTCCTGCTGGCTTCCTCTAGGGTTGTGTTCTGCTTATTGTCATAGTTTTCACATTCTTACTGTTCAGTCAGTAGGCATCAGCCATCTCAGGACAGTTACATTTGGATGTTTTTATGTGCCATCCTAACACACAACAATGTTTCTTAAACCTGACTTGCCTGGCTGTTGACTCTTGTACAGGTTGTGTCTTGACTGTGCTCCTGAGTGTTGGACATTGGTTTAACTTGGGTTGTGGATGAAAGAGCCTTCAATAAAAAGGGTAAATCTATTCCAAACAGCAGCTCAGAAACCAAGTAAACCTTTCAGACTGTTTCTGGAGTACCTGAATCTCCTGGAGAGGTCTGTGCTGCACTGTAAAATCCATGTAACCCCTCATTATCTAAACTAGCTAACTGATTCATACAGTTACTGGTACTGTATTAGTCAGTAGCATTGTTTCTGGTAATTTCCACTTGGCTTTGTCCCTGATGTTACACTAGTCAGGGTCTGTATCAATTATATGATGGCAGAAGAGACTCTTACTGGTGAGAGTCTAATGGTGCAGGTTGGTCTGTTTACTTATCACTTCAAATCTGAATGAATCCAGTATTAGTGTTAAGATAAAGCTTAATGGACTTCTGTCTGTGCTGCCCTCTGCTTGAGGAGAAGGAAGCTGAAGGATGTACAGCTTTAACCAGTCTGGGAAGCAGAGGGAGGGAGGGAAGGACTTGTAACAGAGGAGGGGACCATCTATAAGGAGCCTTTTGCAACCTTTCTTCAAGAGTTTAAAGATCCTACTGGGGATTCTCATACTGAAAATGTAATACCCCAGAGTTTTGTTCAGCAGGACTGAAATGCAAAGCAAACCTTGCCTTTGGTCTGTAATCTTGCTAGTTAGAGAGCAAATTATAACACTGTTTTGGGATAAGAGTATCAAGTTTTAGTACCAATGATAAGACATAACACTTTGAGTGCTTACCTGGTGAAGACTAAGATTGGGGCAAGCATGTGTCCTCTGATGCTGGCCCACAGTTCCTTTCAGCTCAGGGCCTTTGTAAGCCACAGGAGGTGGTAACCCTTTCTGTCAACTGGTCCTACTTCTCTTTGGAGAGAACTTGGAGCCTTCCTGTTCTCTGGCAGAGTTTCCACAGCCTGCTACCTTATGTGTTAAGAGCTGGGTGTTTGCAGCCTTCTAGCCAAGCTTTCTTTGATCTTTGTTTGATTTTGTAGACCTGGGTCCTGTCAGTTTTCCAAGCTGAAGAGCACCTAGCTTACTTCATTGTGCCTTATGCAGAACTCACTAACTCTCTTGTTCCACTGAGTGAAGCTAGAAAGTTTTCCATTTACTAACATCCTGAGTTGCTGTGGGTTTGTTGGAGGATAGCCAGGTCATCCTCTGTGCTATTCAGGAGCTGTAAATAATTATGAGCATTTGTAAGTGGTAACCAAGGGACTGCATTCTTCACATTTGGCACAAGGCTGCTGCTTGTGGAAATAAGATCATCTAAATCTACTTCAAGTTTTTGTGGAGGAATGGGAACTGTCTAGTGATCCTTCCTAGCCCTTGGAGATGGGACTGCATAGGCTGTGGAATGTTCTCTTTTGGAGTGAAACAATGGCTTGGAAAAAGTGCTGTTAGCAACTATTGGTCAGAGGCCTGTGTGCTCTGTGTTGTATCTTCCTCCAAATGATGAGGGGATTACTGAAGGGGTGGATCTTTGATCCTAGCACAACCAGTCTTTAACAGGAATAAAAATGAAGAGAGCCCTTGTGAGATGTGTGGGGCTGAGGGATGCTTTGGTTTGCTTTTCCTGAACAAGTTCTCTTTTGCCCATGTTTGCTGTTGGGAGGATTTTTTATCTGGGTTTTTTTGGTGTGTGGAGAAGATGTTCTTGAGATGTCTGCCCAGCACCAGGACTCTGAGTGAATTGCTGCTGTTCCCTGATACTCCTCTGCCTTTATTAAGGGCTGTCATGATTTGGTGATGTGAGTCTCTGTCCTAAATACAACAGCAATTTTAAAGCACTCTTTCAGTTTCAGTTGTGATGTTCAAACTTGGCTGTTGATTTCAATTAGAGTCACAGATTTGAAATCCTGCCTGGAAAAATGCAAGTCTGAGGTTTGCATCTGGATGTAGCTGAGTGTCACAGGTTTGGTGGTTCTGAACATCAGCATTAATCTTGTAGATGCACAGAAAGGAATGCATTTTAGCAGTCCTTTCTGTCAAGGCCTTGCCTACTGCTGTAGGCTTTTCACAAGAAAATGATGCTGATCCTCCCACTGAAGCCATGAATACAGAGTGGATGGGAATGCTCTGCTCTGCCTATAGATTCCTAACTTGTCATTCACAAAAGAACAAACTCCTGGGCAGAGAAAATGTCTCAGTGCAGATGTGGATCAGTAAGAAGGTTTCAGCACACCTTGCCTTCCTCAAACCATGCAGGGCTTTGCATGTTGGACACAAATCCTGGTGGAGTGCTGTGAATAAGCTGACAGTTAAGGCCTTTAACAGGGATGCTGCTGGAAGGGACAGTTCTGCCCCTTTCCTGGCTTATCTCTCCTCCTTGCTTTGTGCTGCTTCTAGGTACCATCTGACCTTTCAGTGCAGGGGCTGAGCTTGTTAACCCCCAGAAAACTGTGCTTCCTCTCAAGTTAAGATGCAGCTTGATGAGCAGATTGGTTGGATACCCAGGCTCTGGGGACTGTGTAAGTCTGGGCTGGAATACTGGGAAGGAAATCTAGGAGAAGGGTGAGAAGAAAAAAGGGAGTGAAGCCATGCCTTTGATGTCACTAAGATGTTGTTATCAGCTCCTCTGTGGAATTTGCTGTGAGGTTTTTAACAGTATCTCATCCTTATCCTGAGCTAGACAAATGTGACTTATTCTCAGCCATCTAGCTGTTACTGAGGTTCTTACCACTCTGGACATGAATGGAAAAGACACAAAAGATTCTGCATTATCACTGGATTTACTCCACCAGATCTTCCTTTGAATGCTGTGGTTTACAGAGGCTCAAAAGCAAACATTTGCTGTTGGTTGGGTGCTGAATGGGCTGTGTGCAGCTACAGCCATTGTGTGTCAGGACTAGTGCTGGCCCTGGGAGGCTGTTGGGAGCTTGCCCTACTTGTCAGTGCTCACTCGTGCTTTCTGGGGCTGTCTCTGAAGAGCAGAGTGCTGGATAATGCACAGTGTGAGCTGTCAGAGCTCTGAGGTGCTGCCTGTCCAGCAGCAGCAGCTTGCTCCTTACACTGGCAGGATCTGGGGAATGGGGGACATTCATACTCCTGAAGCATCCAGCTAGACTGGAGAGGGCAGATGGATCTTTGTTTGATGTTGGTGTCTTTGCATGTTTGAAGTGCTAAATTGTCCCAGTGTCTCAGTTTTCCCTTGTTTGATTTAACTGGCAAATAGTGTAAGTTGAGGGAGCTGAACTGCTGAGCTTGTTGGTGTTGATTTTGCTCCAGGTGCAGACAGGTAGCTGGGCCATTTGCAGCAGTGTGTGTCTTTTCTTAAAACTGGGCATTTGTGAATCATTCTAAATGGCAACTTTCTCCATTTCCACACCTAAACTTTGGTAGCACAGCCAGTAGCTCTGCCATCCTTGTATGTTCTGCAGCTTTATCTTAGCACACTCCCTCCTCATGTGCTTAACAAAAAGCTGTGATGCCTTCCTAGCCAAATATGTGGCCAAACACAAACTGAGCCTCTAAGATAGTACTGAGATAGTCTGAAGCATTGATGTTCATATGGATGTGATGCATCTCTCTTTGACAGCTGATGTTGTGTACAGTTAAGTCAAAAGAAGCTGTTAAGAAACCAGTGGGAAAAAAATGAACCTGTTTGGGATGTGTGTGCTAGAGGAAACAGGGGAGAGGTAGCTGAGGAGGGAATACCCCAGCTTGGTTCCAGCAGGTGAGAATAGCTTCCTTTTCCCAAGGTTTGCTTTAGGATCGAAGGAAGCCTGACAGCCTGTCAGCTTTTCTGTGGCAGGCAGGCAGAGTGCTGAGAGCAGAGATGGCTTCTTCCAGCCAGAGATGGAATTTGGCAGGAGCAGCAGGAGTGTGTAAAAATTGGAAATGCAAGTGTAAGATATAAATGTAACTGTGTCTGCACTCCTCTTGGTGATCTTTTTGCCCTTTGGTTTCTATGGTTCGTTCCCTGAAGATCTATAAAGTCTTTAGTTGTGGCTTGTTTGGCAATAGGTCTCTGAATGAAAGGTCTCACAGTGCCAAGTGCATTTGGGTTTGTTGTAGTAATAAGTGACTGTAACAGAGCATCAGCTGTGTGCAGTATGTCTAACAATATTTGGACCAGGTAACTCAACCTGAAGAAAAATGCAGGAAACCAGGCTTGTCACCTCAATAAATGCACTTCAGAGACTAAAAGAAGTGTGTAGTGGTTCAGCCTATTAAACTGAAAAATGACTAACATCCCTGAATGCATAAACTTGAGAAGTCAAGTGAGGAAATATTACTTGGGTAGTATTAGTCATGCCAGAGCTTGAATGGATTGTCTAGTTTTGATGCCTACTGTGCTCCAGTGTGAGGGGGGAGAAGAAAAGGAAAGCCTGACAAAAGCACAGAAGGATTTGGTGGCTGGAAACTGGAGTAACAAATGGAGTACTAGAATAGTGTTGTGCCAGTGAGAGGAGCAGATTGACTTAAAGCTTGTTCTCACTTGCAATCTTTCAAATCAAGACAACCTCTTGCAAGTTCTAAAGCACAAGCAGTACTTAGAAGCTTGAGGAGATCTAGAACAGGTTCTGTGGTGTGTGAAATCACCAATCTGACTGGATAGATACTGGAGTGGGATCTGACATACAGCTTCTGCCTTTGGAGGGAGGGAGGAAGTGTTTTGCTAGGCTGGTAGTTCATAAGGAGCAGACCTTCTAGGAGACACATCTCTTGTGAGAGGGTTTTGCCTTCCTGCCATTGAAAGACAACTTTGGAGATTAGGAACCAAAGGAAGAGTATTTTCCCAATTGTGAGGATGCAGGAGCTTCACTTAGCTACAGTAAGGAAATGAAACTTGCCCAGAGCATGTCACAGTCCTAATCATGTTTACAGTGACAGTTCAGCTCTCACACATTCATAAGCTCTAAATGAGAAGATATATATTTAACTGCATGAAACTTGGCCTGTTCAGTCTGAGTAACTGAAAGGTAAGACATCCTTAAGCCTTGTGTCTAAAGGTCTGCTCTAAAGTAGTGCTCGTACTTAGGAGTCATGAAATCTGGCAACAGAAAGATGCACTGCTCTGTGAATTCCCCGTTTGTGCAAGCCTGAGGAGTGAGTTAAGCAGCTTACCTGCTGCTTGTCCTGTGTGCTGCTGCTCTGGAAATGTCAGGCCAGCTTGTGCACAGTCCTCTTAAGGAGAAAGTTCTGGGTTTTGTAAACATTTTTGCTTTGAAGTTAACTTTATAGTGCAGCACAAGATAAAACATCTTCTGTTGCTGACAGATCAGAAGCAATGTGTTAGGAGACCACTGCCTCCCCAGTTGAGAGAGGTTTTGCTGGCTTGTGGAGTTGGTGGGGTTTTTTGGTGAGTTTTGTTTGTTTGTTTATTTGGGTGGACTGGGTTGTTTTTTGTATGATAGCTATACTTTTTTGTGAAAGCCTTCTTAAAATATTCATTTGGTGACATTTGAGATGGAATCTGACAATATGTTCCTAGCATACCTGTGGGGATCTTGGTGAGCCTGTAAAATGTCACCCAGTGACGTGTTTGCACAGCTCTGAGGCAGAATTCCCTGCTCTCAGCAGACACATGTGACCTGGTTACTGTCCTCTGGCTATCAGCTTAGGAACTGCTCAGCACTGGTAGTTAGACCCAGCATTTAGTGCTGTGACAACCAGGACCTGCTGCTTCCAAAAGCATTAGTTTGCCTCATGTGTAGGTTACAGCCATGTTTGGCAGGTGTGCTGCGGAAATCTGGTCTTCCAAGGAAGTCAGGTCCATTTTGTTTACCCTGTGGAAGGGTTTTCTGGAAACCTTAGGAGTACATGGACTGGAGGATTGATTACTGGAGCAGGCCAAGTTCCTTTGGTAAGAGCAGCACGTTAGTCCTGATGTCCAAGACTGCATCACCAGCTTTTCACAAGGGCTCGGGTAGTTCCCTTGTGATGTTTTCTTTTGGTGGCTGCCCAAAATGAACTATCCCAACAGGCCAGCACAAGCTTACTTCAAAGAATAAGAGCTCAAAGAGTCTAATCTTGGCTGATGAGAGGCTTATGCTAGATCAGGCTTTCAGTAATGATTGCAAACTAGCAAGCTTTTATGAAACACTCTTTAGCTGGGATTCACTTAATAGGTGGAGAGGCAGATTGTCTCGAGACGTGTCTGAGGGTCAGCTTCTGCTGCTGATACAGTCTCAGACCCAGTGACTGTGGTGTAGAATTTGATGCTAGACTTCTGTTGCATCCGTAGGGATGTGCACCAGTCCCCTACAAGGGAGGGAAATACTTTATCCATGGCTCAGACAGAGCCCTTTCATTCTAAATAGCTTTGATTCCTGAAAGTGGCATGGCTTGGCTTTGGTTTTGTTCCAGTTTTCATTTTCTGCTGTGAAGATTGTCTCTGTCTCCATCTGTAAGGCCTTCCCGTGGGACTGCACCAGCTTTGAAGCCAACATTTTATCTGCTTCCCTGAGCCAAGAACATGAGCTAGTATTTTGGGGGCTTGTTAAATCTGTTTGGTTCTTATTCAAGACCCAGTCTTTTCCTGTCCTTGCATGCTGTGTGCAGCTTGATGCTTGGAGATGCAGACAGTAGAAGCTGAGGAGTGACTGATAGGCCACAAAGGTGTGCTGCCAGCCAGGGGCCACAGGAAAGAACTGACAAGAACCTTCAGCACAGGCAAGTGCCACCTCCTGCTCCTGGACAGGAACAACTCCATGTCCCACTGCAGACCAGGGGCTGGCAGCTGGAAAGCAGCATGGCAGGAAAGATCTTTGGGGGGGGGGCATGAGCAAAGAGGACCAAGAGCCACCTGGACTGCATTAGGAGGAGTGTTGCCAGCAGGGTGGGGGAAGTGACCCTTGCTGTTTGCTGAGCTCTGGGAGACACATCTGTGTCCCTGGGTCTAGTTCTGAGCTCTCCAGTGCCAGAGGAACTTACTGTAGTTACCACTTGTATTCTGGGGTTTAAAGCAACAGAGCAAAGAACAACGGTTCTTTGTTATAATAGCTGAAAGTAAAAGTTTTAATGAAGCCCCTTTTGAGCTGGAAGTCTAATGAAGAAGCTGAAATTCAGGATATGGTCCTGTGGCTCCATTACCTCTGTGACAATCTGGAAAACTCCTGTGAGGGGATGCCATGCCATGCCATGCCTCAGTCTGTTCTCAGAGACACTAATGATGAACAGACTTGTTTTCAGTAGAGGAGTGCATGTGGACACTATACTGATTTATGGAGAAACTGCCTTTACATTAACTTCCTGGAGCTGAAAGATCTTCTCTGTGCATGTGGAATTTTTCTTCCCTTTATTGGAGATTGTTTTCCCCTATTTAAAAAATGATGCATCTTGTAGCTTTGTGGGTGGTTGAAACTGATGGAAAGCTTTCCCTTAGGGAAGATGGGGAGCATCCTGAGCAGCTGAAGGCTGCAGGTAGGGAGCAGCAGCTGCTAACAGGAGAGGGGCAGGAGGCTGTTGGGTCACTGCTGTGCTTTGTGTGTGATTAAGGATGGAGCCAAAACATGAGCTACTGCTATCACAGAGAGTTTGGGTTGGGAAGAGCTCCAAAACTCAGATGTGGATTGTAGGCTGCCAGGAACTGGTGAACATGATGCTGAGTGAGTGGTAAAAGGATGACCTCCGCAAGCAAACCAGGGCAGAATCACCTCTCTGCTCCAGACGTTGTGGTGACATGCATCTGCATGGAAGTCACAGGGCTTTTTATCTTCTGGGAGTACAGAGTGTTCTTGCAGATAACATGGGGAGTCCAAGGAACACCAAAGTGCCATTAAACCAAAACAGTGCCAACAGATTGGGCAAATATGACGTATTCTGTTAGCTGCTCCACTCTAAGTACTGAAGGAAAATACCACTGCTTGAGGCCCAAGATCTTCCTTTGATTCCTACAGAGTATTTAATGATGCAGACTCTGATGTACAAACTGCTTGTGGCTTGCATCTTGAAGTCATTACAGGGGTGTGCAGGCCTTGTGCTGCTGAGCAGAAATCTCTCACCATTCCTGAGTGCCTCTGGAGTATGCAGACATCCACAGCACCTCTGGGAGAGACACAGAGAATGAAGAGAAATGATCCTGTTCTGTTTATTACTGGTTCCTACTATGATAGCTAACCTTGGAGATGGAACAGTGCTGTGAAGGGAAGCAGATGATTTCCTTTGTGTAGCTGGTTTTGGCTCAGTCATTATGCAGAGGGACAATTATTACTTAAGGAAACCCCAGCACAGTTGTCCCCTGTCCCTGCAGAACAGTGCTTTTAAGGGAGGAGCCACTTGTGATGCCTGAAGTTCTGAAGTGCATTTGTTTCTGATGTTGCTGTGCTGGAGCCAGCTGACTCCTGCCTGGGGGTAACTGCAGCTGCTGGTGCCTGTGCAAAGAGGTCTTGACTCCTGGCTGGCTGCTTGGCAGGCCTGGCTGACCTACTTTAGCTCTGACCTTGATTTGCTCAGAGGTGGTTGTGCACTCAGGATCAGCTTTGCTGCATGCTTAAGCTACTCATGGGTCATCTCACTTTTTTTGAAGAGAGGAACAGTTAAGATTTCTCTTTGCTGTCTCATTAGCCTTGTTCCAGGGGCTGCAGAATGCAGGGGAAGGGAATCCTGGAGGAAGGAATCCCAAAGAGCTGTGCAGACACACTGTCATGCCATACAGTGACAGAATATCCTTTGACTCTCATCTCCAGGAGATTTCATCAGGAAGGGGACTAGGTTTTATGTTTTCAAGCAGTTAATACAGCAGAGAGGAAGCAGTCTAGGAGGTTCCTGGAGTGTGTGGAGGATAACTTCCCTCACCATAGTGTTATCCTGTGTATAATACCATAGCATTGCTGTGGGCACCTTAAATGAGGGAGAAGGGAGAGCTCTGTCTCTTGCACTGAAACACCAGTTTGGCTCAGTCTGGTAGCATCTGGCAGCCAATTTGTTCAGATCTGATTGTTGCTGGTGAGTGGAGGGCTGTGCAAAGACCACAGCATGATAAGCAAGGCCCAAAAGGAACTGATGCTGAAGAGATTCCTTCTCTCCCAAAGCCTGGTCCATTGGAGATGAATATCCCAGCTTTTATGGTGGATAAAGCTTCTACAGGTTATAGGAACACTGAAATGAGATCCTTGAGTAGAAAGCATCTGTTTGCTGCTGTTCTAACTTGTTTTGAAGGTGTTTCTTAAGCTTGCTGGTTTTCTTCCCATTCAGGTTTTGGAAGATACTTGACTCACAGAACATGAGGCATGGAAGAGTTTTAAGGTGATCAGCTGCTTCAGGCTGGGCATCATCATCTTTCCCCAGGTGGATCTAGGCTTTTAAGACAGGCTTTCAGGTAAAAACTCTTTTCAGTAATGAATAAACACTTCAGAGGGTTTCTCCTAACAATATCATTACTTACAATATGTATGTTTTGAGTAAAAAAGCTACTTAGATTTCGTTGTACCTTTAGCCTTCTTAGCCCATGGTTGGGTTGTTATCTTGTTTCTTGGTGGGGTCTGCTGTGCTGGAGGTGTTTATTTAACCTGGTTTTCTCTGGAAAGCTCCTGTTCCATGGAATTCAGTGAAATGAGAACTCTCAAAGATGATGAACTTTCATAATATGATCTTCAAATGGACAGAGACACTAAAAATGCTGTTTGCAGCCAGTCACAGACAGAAGTTAGGCTTTGTTTCTGTTAGGCAGAAGCAGCTGGCTGGCCAGATAGCACAAGAGTTAACCTGCTCGAGTTAAAGATGATCCTGATAATTTTTTTTTGTGTGTGTGTGTGTGTGGTATTTTCCTCAATGTTAGACAATCCAATGGCAGACCAAAGGATGGACATATCTTCTACAATTAGTGACTTTATGTCACCAGACCCTGCTGACTTGATCTCCAGTTCCCTTAGCACTTCAGGAATGGATTGTAATAGGAAACGGAAGGGAAGCTCTACTGATTATCAGTAAGTTGGATTTACCTTGATTTAACCCTGTCACAAAGAGGTTGTGAGACAACAAGTCAGTCCTAGAAATATTTAGAGTAACTTTTAAATCATCATTTTTCTAGAAAACCTGCTGTAAAAGTTCTAAGAAAGAAAAAAAGCTACTCTGCACTAAGAGGCAAGTTCCTTATTTAATAATAAAAAGGAAGCCTTCCTCTCAATCTCTGTGCAGCTACATTAAGGCATCACTTGGGGTAAGGCTGAGGAAAGAAATGTTGGGCTGATGAGAGGAGAAAAATGAATACTAATGGAATGTACAGTGTACACATTGATTCTCTTGCCGGCTTACAGAATGGCTAGCAGGAGGAAAGAGAGGAAATGAGGAAGCAAAACTGGAAAGAGTTCCTTTTCTTCACCTATTTTTTGCCTTTTTAGCCACTTCCTATCAGTGTGCTGCCAAGCCCAGCCTGGGGAAGCTATTTTGGGCTCCCAGTTGCTGACCAATCTGAGTATTGGCCCTTGACTGTAGGCTGCTACTCCTGACAAAACAAAAACTGGGGTTTCTTCTGAATCAGTGGTAGAATGTGGTCTTGTTTCAAGAAAGTATTAACAGAGCTGTGTAGTCCATTTTTATGTCACTTAGCACAAATTGTGTCCTTGTGGGCCTTTGGATTGTTGGCAGCTCTTTTTACATGGAGGGGGAGAACTTCTTTATTCACAGTGTGGAATTAGGTTCCCTGTGCATGGGATTTATGTGCAAAATAAAGACCAGGAACACAGTGCATCTGTACCTTCTCTGATATGCATGTAAAGTAGCTGATTCCCTCCAGTTGAATTGACTACTACAAAACTCAGTGAACAGCATCAATCTGACCAACTTCCTCTCCTCTAGAGAGGATTTCTCCATCTTTATTCTTCTGGGTAGGAAGCATTGTTCAAGTCCTCTTATCCAAAAGACAGCTTGCTCTTGTAAGTTCTAATCCTGCCCTTTAGGTTGTGTGTGCATTTTTTAACCTCAGGTTTAAAGAAGTGTTTCAAACACTGTTTCCTTGAATGCTAAGTCAAACAAGCTTGCAGCAGCTGTCCTCACACCACACTTGATGATGTGTTGCAAAGGAAATGGTGCCTAGTAAATATTCCTATTTGAAAACAGACCTGAAGCTAGACTTCCTTGATCCCTCCTCCTGTGTTTGTATTGCTAAGTGTTCAGAAATGCTGCTGTTCAGCTTTTGCTGCCTGTTAACAATTGATTTCTTACATAAATGGCTTGAGTGTCCAGTTTTATGCTTCACTGAGCACTGAGATCAGGCAATAAGAAAGGCAGAACCTGACTGGTCACCTCTCAAGTCCAAGCAAGCATATTGATCAGCTGCACACAGCAGCTGCTTTGCAGTTCTTTCTCCTGCAGGAGAATTCCTGCCCACTCTCTTGCAATCACTTCAGCAGAGGTTGCCTGGTCTCAGTCAAAATGCTGGAACCCACGACTTCAGGCACAGGTTTATCAGCAGTTTCCTTTCTGGTGAAATAATACATGATGACAAAAAGTATCCCAAAGCATTTGTGACTTACCTTATACTTGCAGATTTTGCTTTCTGGGTTTTTTCTAAAGCTGAGATGACTTTTGTCACAGCAATCCTCACATGTCCTGTTCTGGGCCTGCATGCCATTTCTTGTGAGCATCAGAAGTGCTTTGAGCCATTGACTAGGACAATAATTCAGCTGTGCAAACGGAGAGATGAAGAAAACCTTTAGCATTATTCCAACTAATCACAGAGATATACCTGGTGTAAAAATGCACTAAATCATATATGAAAGACAACCATGTTTATGTTTCAGGAGGCAAATGTTCAAGGTTGAACAGGAATAACTAGTATATTAATGGCTAATAGGAGAAGATTTTTTCATAAGGCTTTTATAAAACAGAGCCTTTTAACCTAGTAAATGTCATTGGTATGTCAGATCACTTTATGGTCTTGAAATGAAGCCAGCTCTTAGCTGACACAGAGAAATTCTGTTCCATTTCCTTATGGTATGATAAAGCCTGGAGAGAGTTGAGAATAGGACTTTAGTACCAACTAAAAGACAATGTTCACCTGTTCTGCTGGGCACAATCAAGCTGAGAACCTTGGCATACTCAGATTTGTTTTAATTGGTGAGGCTTTTGTTTGTTTTATGGTGTTTTCTTTTTTCTGGCCTTAAAGTCCTCTCCTATCCCATTCACCTAACCACAAGGGCACAGATCTTTCACTGCTGCAGAGGAAGCAATAGCTCAGATTTGGATACCATAATTTATGTCAGTTATTTGACTAGTTTTTCACATTTGTCCTAAAAAGCAGAATTATTCTTTCAGCAAGTAGATTAATCTGAAGAAGCTTGTTTCCTTAGAATATCTTCACTGCTGTTGTCTTGTTTTCATTGAGCTGTTCATTTCCAGTAGAATATAAACTAGCTCAAGAATGTTAACAGCAAATATAAGACATTATTCTTATTTCCTATATATGGTGTACTTTATTTTTCTTTCTTTTCAGACTTGATGGCTTTCCTTTTGAGTAAGTATAAACATTTTAATAATTGGTTTCACTTGAAAAAGATTCTTGTTTCCTTGCTTCCCCCCCCCCCCCCCCATTTACTTAAAATTTGCAGGTAAAATTTAAAGCAGAATAAGGCAGGCCTAAAAGTGTCCATTTCAACAGAGCTGTAATGTTTCTGTATTTCAGAACTCTTCATTCTGTTGTCTAGCAGTGCTTTAGCTTTAGGCATTCAACTGACTGGACCAGATAAGGGTATGAAAATGCTTTGAAATTGGCTGCAATCCTCAACTGCAATTCAGGGGATCCTTTTTATTGCTCATGCCTCCTCCCTATTGTTGATGTCAAGACCAAAGCTAGCCATCTCTCTGCAAGCTGTGCTGATGCACTGTGCCTCCTGGGTATGCTGCAGCCTGTCTGCCTGGGCAGTTAGCCTCCTCTGATGCTTCCCTTGTCTCCATCCTGACTGTCCCATAGCCCAGGATCACCTACCACAAGGCACACTGAAGAGCAGGGGCCACAGGCATCTGCACAAAGGAAGTGTTGGCAGGCTGGCAGTGTTATGCTAGCTTTTCACTCTAGCAAATGCAAGTTAGCAGCACTGTTTCTGAAGAAGGCATGAAAAATAGCTGCTTTGATATGTCCTTGGTTGTTTTTTTTCCCCTCCTCATTTCTCCAGCAGATGATCTCTTTGAACTGCAGCATTTTTACTGCCAAGCACAGCCAGCTGTGTCATTTTGTTGGCTCTGAGGGAGACACAACTCCTTTAAGAAAGAGTTTTACTACTACAAAACCCACACAGCTTCCTTAGTCCTTCCAGGTTCTCACTCTTACATCCTTGGTTTTGTATTGATGGTTTTAAGAGGACAGGAATGCTGTGTTCTGATTTGATGGCATTTGGGTAAGTTTTGCCAATCCTTTGCCTAATTTGTGACCTGTTGCTTTATTCTGTTTCTGCAGGGAAGGTATGGATACAGATAAAGATGACCAGCATGGAAGGTACTATTGATACAGTCACTGGAGTGCTAGGGCCACAGCACTGGCACAGGATCCTCTGGGGACATTGCTGTGCTCAGTCTCACTGGCATCATGTCCCAGATGAGCCTTTGTCCCAGCAAAGAAGCCAAAGATTGTTGTACAAACAAACAAAACCCCAGTGCTTTGAGCCACAATATTATAAATCATGATCTTTACTAAAGAAAAGTTAAATAATACTCAAACTTTTAAACCTGATTTTACTGAGGCTCAGTAGGGATGTAGAATGCATTCCAAGAGTTGGGTTTAGTCTTTCAACACTAACTTCTGTCATCTCATTTCTCAACAGGTTGGAGTATACAGACCAGCAAGGCAGAATAAAAAATGCAAGGTAATCTACTGGAAAGAATGATCTCTTGCCTTTTGCCATACAGGAAATATTTGCCTGTGTTTCTTATCCTGCAATTCATTTTTTTCCTGCTTTAACCATCTCTTATTTCTCCAGATCTTTGCACTGTTAATATTTTCCATGTATAGACTGCCTGTAGTTTTGTGGGAATACTAATTTAGTAGATAACTTGGTTTTAGTCACTTCACTGACACAGAAATTGAAGTCTGTGTGTTTCTGATAATGTTGCACTCTCCATGTAATCTTTCAAATGCAACAGTGTGTTGTAAAAGTGCTAACAGTGACTTAAATATGGGAAAATATAACACAGAAATAAAATTATGTAGTATTTGTCACCACAATTATTTAGTATTCATCAAAAGTGTTGAGTATTTATCATCATTTCTCCTGATTAGTAAGAGTTTAGTTCAGAGACATCTCAAAACACTTTAAGTGGAAAGCTACAGAATTAGAAGACTTCCATTGCCACAGCAAAAAGTGGTTTGGGATGCTTAGTACATTCCTGTAGTATACTGCTTACAAATTCTTAATGGAATGCTAGACACTGGAATTTGCTTAACTGGAATCACAAAGGCCACAGTGTATCTGCTAAGAACAGAAGTGGTGTGCAGCAGTAGAAATCTCGAGATGATTTGGTCCTGTTTAGTGGCTTGTTCCAGTGCACTGTGTGTCCAGCATTCTGTCTGTTTCCTGGTAAATCAGAGGCATGCCTAGAGCCTAGGACTGTTAGCCAGTCCCCTCCAAGAGCTGCAGAACTGTGCCTGGGGATGCCCTTTTCCTGAGGAGCACAGGGTGACTGGCCTATCAGGAGGAGCTACTGTTTGTGGCCTTTTGGCTACACTGGAGGTGGGGATTTTACTCCCTTCTTTTCTGATGCTTTTCTGTTTTTCCTTGCCACGTGACTTGCTCAGGGAGGCTCACAGCCAGATTGAGAAGAGGAGGAGAGATAAGATGAACAGTTTCATAGACGAGCTGGCCTCCTTGGTGCCAACGTGCAATGCCATGTCGCGCAAGCTGGACAAGCTGACGGTGCTGAGGATGGCTGTCCAGCACATGAAGACACTGCGTGGTGAGGGCCTGGGGCTGCAGGGAGGGATGGCACCCCACTGCAGGACGATGCCATGTCCCCAAAGCCACCCTTGTTCTCTCCCTGTGCGCCCAAAAGGAGTCAGTGAACACGTTTAGGGAGGACTTCTCCCCTTCACTCAGCGTTTGATGCTGCACATTCCTTTACAGCACACTAGTTCATAGTCTAGAACCATGATCTGGCTGGGAAATTGCTTGTTGGGAAAACAATAGCTTTTCATCCTCTGACCTGATGGATCACCTTAGCCAGATTCAAGAGAAGGCAGCTGCAGGAGGAGAACAAAGGGCTTCAGTGCCTCTGCCCAGTTGAAACTTGTTGAGCAGGCAGCGTGCAGAGCTTGCTGGATAGAGAGCTTAGATTTTTAGGCATAAGTAATAGTCCTCCAGGACCTGTGAGGTTTTGTGCTCAGCATTTTAGCTCTGTGTGACAGAATGAAGAGTACTTAAAACATTCAGATTTAGTCCTTTTAAGCAGTTTCTGTTAGAAGCACCTGAAGGGAAACATGCAGCTTTGGAAGAGTTGAGGTGGTTGCAAATTTCTCTATGTCCTAAAGCTTCATTTGAGTGAATCAGTGCTTGGGTACAATCAGTGATGGTGGTGAAAGCTTAAGCCTGCAGGAAATATGCTCCTGAGGAAAGATAGTGAAGCAGCTAATTTAGAGGAGGAGTCACTGCTGTAGTTTCTAGGAGACCTGGTGCTTTCCAGTCATAGTTATCCCAGTGTTTTTGAAAGGTGTAACTTGCTCTGCCACTGTCACTTGATTAGGTTAGTTCTGCATAGCACTGGAGTGGGCACTACTTTGAGTGGTTATTCTTTTGCCTTTTTATAAAGGGAACAGGATGAGCAGAATTACTCTGTGATGAATAGCTGCCTCCTTTCTGGCTGCTTTTGTGAGATGATGCCATTGTAATGCTGTTGTTTGCCTTTGGCATGGAAGGAGAGGACTGACCTTGTCATGTTTTACTGACACAGGGATTGTTTGTTTTCTTTAGGTGCTACAAACCCTTACACAGAAGCAAACTACAAGCCTGCTTTTCTATCAGATGATGAGCTAAAGCATCTTATTCTCAGGGTATGTTTCCACTTCTAATTAAGAGATGTTAATGGCAGTGAATAGAACTCCCTCCCAACAAAACAGTAGTCTTTCTGCCTTATGTTTTGGCTTAAGAACGTTATGATAACAAAGAAATGTGCAAGACCACTGCATAAAGTTAATGGTTTTAATGATGACTCTTGTCTCTTACTTTAAGCAGAAAGATTAGAGCTGATCAAAGTGCTATTCTGATGGTAACCATCAGAATCTTCAGTGATTTCATGGGATCAAGCAAAATGACATCAATTGCTGTCTTGCAGCCTTTCTGCTGTGGCCTGCCTTGGCAGGATTGTCACTGTGCAGTGACAGCATCAACAGCTTGCTTTGAGGTCCCTGATGGAACCTGGCTTACAATGTTGGGCTGCTTGCTGTCTCCTCCTTGATTAGTGGGGGGGTAGATGGAATTGATCAACAGTTCAGCTCTTGTAGGAGCTTGTAACTGCTGAGGCACTGCAGTGTCCACATACAACACAGGCTGCATCTCTGCAGCACTGTGACTCTCAAGCTGTGACAGGCTCTGGAGTCTACATGCTGATGTGACTGACTCTGGAAATGGCAATGACTTGCCTACAGGCACACAAGGAAAGATCCAGGTTCTATTTGGCTTCTAAAAGAGAATAAATACAGTTAATATTTGAATGTGAAGGTGTTACTGAAGATAATACTATTGGAGAAGGCATATAGACCCTTTCTTCCCATAAAAGTGATTTTACATTCTGGGCATGATGCCCAAAATGTGTGCAGATGCAAAAAAGAAAGCCTTTATTGTAATTTTGTGTCTTGCCTGTTGATCGTTTCTCTAAATGTTGAGAGCTCTCCTAGTGTAGAAATTGTGCTGTATACAGAGTGTTTTTCAAGGTTGTGATGATGCAATGAGGGTCTATAACTTATAATCTACTTTTTCTCATTTCCCCCCTAATTAGGCAGCAGATGGATTTCTTTTTGTTGTAGGCTGTGACAGAGGGAAGATACTGTTTGTTTCAGAGTCTGTCTTCAAGATCCTCAACTACAGTCAGGTATTCTTCTCCATTTTAAGTCATGTTAGGCCTGAAAAGAGCTGGAGCTCTTTCCTGTGAGGATGAGTTCCCATGGAGGGGGATTTATCTGAAAGCTGTCATCTGTTGCAAAGAAAGAGCTTTTCTCTGCCTGTCACTTGAGAAGATTGTTGCTGGTTTCTATCCAAACTAAGGAGGTGAAAGGGAGCTAAATTTGCTTCCCTGAGTGATGCATTCTGATCAGGGATTTACCCTCAGCTTCACAAAAACCTGATCTCATCTGGTGTCTAAGCAAATCGTGAACAATCAGCCTGAGGGTCTTCCAGTGGCTTGACATGGATTTCTTTGACTTAGTTTTCTCTCTCTCTGTTCTGGTTTTGCTAGCATACCTACTGCTGGAAACTGGGAATCAGTTCTGCCAAAGCTAGGCTTTTAATCCATGCTTAACAGGAGGCTGAACTTGCACCATCCATTGTGTAAATACTAGTCTTCATTCTTAAATCCTAGCTAGCACATGTTTGATGTTCCTTGCTTAGAGCTGTATGTTGGAGAGTTGTTGATAATGCATGCTCCTGAACCATTATTTTAAACCCTGACCACATTTTCCATCTCTGCAGAATGATTTGATTGGTCAAAGCTTATTTGATTACCTTCATCCTAAAGACATTGCCAAAGTGAAGGAGCAGCTCTCTTCTTCGGATACTGCACCACGGGAGAGGCTTATAGATGCAAAAAGTATGTATCTCCTCCTCCTGAAAAAAACAACAAGGCCATGTGGACAGGTTCACTGCTGCTGAAGAGTTGCCTAATGCCATAAGTGTGTGAGGGGTTGAGCTTTGCATTGTGTCTCAGGCCAAGGAAGTTTGTAGCTTAAAGACAGAAAACAAACAAGCAGACAAGTATGAAACAGATCCCTGACTATAAAAGCACTGCAGGATAGATGCATGAGTTCAACTGGCTTCACTGGTGAAGCATCCTCTCTTTTCCAGGCAGGCTAGCTTTAAGTTTTCCCCTTGGAAGGCATGAAGTATTGGTTCTAATCCATTGTTCTCAGTGGTCAGAAGGCACTCAGGATGATTTTTGTAATCCTTAGCTGTCAGTCAAGGGAGAGGATTCTCTTTATTTATTTATTACTTCTTGCCACTGCCATCAATGACCTAACCTTTCTTTTGTAAGGTTTTTAACCTGGTCCTTGGAATGATTTCCTACTCTGTCTCTTAGCTGGAGCTGAGTCTGGTATTTTAAAGTATTTGTGTGCCCTGGTGCTGTGAGGTGAGTGGTGTTTGATGCACTCTCCTAACAGGAGGCTGCCCTGCTGAAGTAGCAGGTGGTGATCTTACAACTGCACATTTCCAGGGCATTAAGTCTCATGCTTGTCAGGAGCAGAGTTCTCTGGGATCTCATCTCAAAGAAGCCACCAGCTCAACTTTAGAAACTGAAGCTGAGATCATTCCAGGGCAGTGAGCCTAGAGGCTCCAGCTGGATCAGCTCAAGTTTTTTTGGCTTCTGGTTTTGTCTGCTTGTCAAGCATGTGTATCCAGTGCTAACTCCTTTTTTTGTGTGCTTCTGACAAAGTTAGGGCAAAAATAAATACTCTGAATTACAGTCTCCCCATCTGCTCTGATAGACTGCTGGGTAGCATTTCAGCAGCTCCCAGCATGGATGGATTTATTTTGTGTTGGCAGGAGGGACTCAGGCACAGCCTGTCCTGTCAGCACTGAGCAGCAGTTTGGAGGGGTGCAGGACAGTCTGACCTCCTGGTGCTCACCTCACTCAGTTCTCATTTTCAGGGAGAAATACCTGACACTAAACCCTTGCCATTGTGCTTTTCCTCCTTATGTTAAAAGCCTACAGGATGCTAGAAGCTTTTATACATGTTTCTAGCTGTTCTTTTGTGCAAATCCCCATGCAGAAATGGTTGAAGGGGTTAGCAAGCTGTGGAAAAGTTGCTGTGTGACACTTACATCCTCCATCAGCTCTTGGGGCACTGTCCCCAGGATCTGCAGCTGCATCCCTGTGCTCCTGATGTATGTCAGGCATCCTCCCTGAGCTCCCAGAGTTGATGTGGTTTTGATCTTGTTTCTCCAGTTCCTTTCCACAGAAAGGAATCTAAGCATCTCCTGCAAGAACATGAGAAAGGTCAGGACTTACTCTTAGGGCATGTTCCCTTGTTTCTGTGAGGCTAGGGAGACTTCTTGCACATAACTAGAGGTCTTGAGGATTTGCAGTCCCTGGATAGGTCACTGCTACCTTTTCTCCTGCTTCCATCAGAACAATGGGAAAACCTGATGTTAGATGTTCAGTCTGAAGGGCCATGGGCCTGTTGAGTGACTAAGTCTGAAGTTCTGCTCTGGTTATCTTGTTTTGAACCAGTTGATTAGCATTCAGAGAAATCACAATGTTTATTACATAACTGGTGTGGATTTGCACAATCTTTTGCTAATCTTAGCAGCTGGAACCCTGTGTTCTCAAGCTTGCATCAATGTGTTCAGGCTAGAAAGTGTACCCAGGCACCACTCTGATGCTGATGCACTTGCTGATTTACCCAAAGATGTCCAAAACAGGACTTGTGCTTCTGAAGGAGGATGTAGAAGGCCTTGCAGCAGAGTAGAGCCATTGTACAGTTGGGTGATATGATGTACTGATGAGTGTGGTTGTTTTTGTAGCTGACAAAGGTGGCTTCCTCACTTGCTCTGTTTGCTGCAGCTGGACTCCCAGTTAAAACTGATATAACCCCTGGGCCATCACGACTTTGCTCTGGAGCAAGACGGTCCTTCTTTTGTAGGATGAAGTGCAACAGACCTTCAGTCAAAGTAGAAGACAAGGACTTTCCTTCAACCTGCTCAAAGAAGAAAGGTAACACTTATGCATGTTGATTACCAAATGTCATGGCTGTCAGGCTTTTCCTGACATTTTTGCAGGCAGTTCCTCAGTTTTTGCCATGGCAGCTTCTCCAGACATTGATCCATTCAGCCTTGACCCTCTAGCCAGTGGCTCCAACAAAGGGGAACTGTTAGTCATGCTGTTCCTCTTCTATTTGAAACTTCAAAAAACCACTTTATTCTGAGTTGATCTGTGGTTTTGGTTCATTCTGAGGGCTTGAAACAGAGCATTTCTACACCAGGAGTATTTGCTCATAACATTACCAAAGTTAGCAATATTTTTCTCCACTGTAGGTTAATATTCTAGACATGCTGGAATATTAGTTAGTTCAGATTGGAAAGTTTCTTGTTTAAGTCCTTTGGATAATGGATTTGGTCTTAGTTCAAGTCCAAGTGTCAACTAGGGAACAGAAGGCAGTCCCAGTGTTTGGTCTCTGGCTGTGACAGCTGCCCCAAGTACTTCTGCTAGGCTCAGACACAGCTTCAGCCTTGGATCCTGCTGTAGTGCTCACCTCTGAGGAAACCTCAGTGCATGTAGGTGTAAGCTTTTTAGTCTCCCTCTCTGTGGAAGTCATCTTCCTTGCAGAGTCTTGTCCCAGGCTGCCCAGGGAGGTGCTGGAGTCACCATCCCTGCAGGGGTTGAAGAAACATCTAGCTGCTCTCCTTAGGGCCATGGGTTAGTGGCATGGGAGTGATAGGGATGGTTGCACTTGATGAGCTTAGAGGGCTCTTCCAACCTTCGTGATCCTGTGATTCTGTAATCTGAAGGAGGAATATGAATTCCTGTTGGATCACAACCCTATCACTTGTGACTCTCCATCCTCAGCCTGTGTACAGCTCTCCCCAGTGCACCCCAGACAGTCTGTATTCTGTGAAGCACCTTGCTCCTGGCTTTTGTAGGAGCCTCATGTTAAGCTGAAGGAGGTGTCTTGTTTCTTCAAACAATCCTTTAGATTATTTGCTGGAATAATAAAATGGGATGCAATTTCTCCTTTATCAGGAGTGACTTTGGTGTGCCCTAGGATTTTTCAGTCTCACCAGTGGTTTTGCAGAGGCAGATTGTTTACTGAGTGCTGCAGCATGGCCAGTTTGCTGGCTGGCAGAGGAGTTGCAGTGCTAGCAGAAGGTGAGGTGACTCTCCAGCAGTGCCCCTGGCCTGACTGCTTGGCTGTGCCTGTGTCTCTCGGCAGCAGACCGCAAGAGCTTCTGCACTATTCATAGCACAGGCTATCTGAAGAGCTGGCCCCCCACCAAGATGGGCCTGGACGAAGATAACGAGGCTGATAACGAGGGCTGCAACCTCAGCTGCCTGGTGGCCATCGGCCGGCTCCATCCGCACGTGCTGCCCCAGCCAGCCAACGGGGACATCAGGGTGAAGGCCACCGAGTACGTGTCGCGGCACGCCATCGACGGCAAGTTTGTCTTTGTAGACCAGAGGTAAGAGTCCTGCCAGCAACGGGCACAGCGAGGCACACTGCTTGCTGGCAGCTTCACTACAAGCACTGGCAGTGCTGCTGAGAGAAGCAATGATTGTGCTTTGCAGCTCTTTACCACATCCTGACTGTCAGTTGCTTCGCTTTTCAACACCAAGGTATCATTGATTAAATGATGGTAAAACCCCCCAAAATATGGCTTACTAGCCATGATCTAGGGATCATTTCTGCCCACTTGGACATATTCTGGTCATTAACACTTCATTTAACTGTCTACTTGGACATATTCTGGTCATTAACACTTCTGTGTGGGATCTCTCATTTATAACAAAAGAAGGTTTTCCACAGCTTTGCTTGTTGGGCAAGTCTGAGATCTCCTGCCAGTGTGGTGTCTTCTTTCAGACATCAATTTTATTGATTATCCAAAAGGCTAGAGCTTTGCTTTTTCAAAAGAAATGGCTTGAATTCTCGTGGCCTGGGTCTTCCTGCAAAAGAAGAGGCAGAGTCAAGGCAGGAAGGTGGTTGGAAGGGGTTAATGGAGGGCTTCCAGTGGGGTGGTTGGAGAGGGCTTGTTTGGTTCTCTTCCTTGTCAGGAGGGGTTGAGCCTGCCCAGATGAGGCTGTTTGGGGTTGCCTGGGCCTTAGGCTCAGCTGTTGACAATGCAGAGAAGCCAGGGTCCAAACTCTGGCTGGAAATTGTTTCAGGGCTATGTCAGCTGATTTTTAGTGGACTTCGACTGAAAATAGAGCTTAGAGTCAGGAGAGGAAGTGCAGGAAGGAGAATCTTCTTTATGTTATGTATTTAATGTTACCTGTCTGGTTTCTTTGCTTCCTGCTCCTGTTTGATTTGATCCAGAGACACGTAGCAGGTCTGTTAGTGAACAGAAACTTGTGGTTGTTAACCCTTCTTTCAGCCTCCAGAGGTGATAGGTCACATCTAATACCTGAGGGCTGCTGCTGTTATGTATTTTTTTAATCACCTGAGAATTCAAAAGAGCATTCTTGATGAATGTTTTCCCTTCTAAGCTGAAAATACCTTTCTGCATTATTTGAGCCTCACCCAACTTCATGATGAGTTTGAGTAATCTGTAACTAATTAGTTCAACTGAATATGAATTTTTTCTCTCTCTCTCCCTCCGTCCTCCAAGGGCCACAGCCATCCTGGCATACCTACCCCAGGAACTTCTAGGTACTTCTTGTTATGAGTATTTTCATCAAGATGATATAGGACATCTTGCAGAGTGTCACAGACAAGGTAGGATTATTCATCATTCACTAGTGGCTATTAAAAAAACCCAAACAAACATGAAACAAGGGGAATAGCTCTGCTTGGAAATGCTTTGGTCAAGAACATGGTGCTGCATGTGTCAGTCAGTATGATTCTTGTCCTCCTTGTACTGACAGGAGGTTAGGGTGAGATGGGGGTAGGGCTCTTCTCCAGGGTTAACAGTGAGAGGACAAGAGGAAATGCATTCAAGTTGCAGCAGGGGAGGTTTAGTTTGGATAGCAGGAGGAATTTCTGTACTGAAAGGGTTGTTAAGTCTTGTCTCAGGCTGCCCAGGCAGGTGCTGGAGTCACCATCCCTGCAGGGGTTTGAGAAACATTGAGATGCTCTCCTTAGGGCCATGGTTCAGTGCTATGTTGGTGATAGGGATGGTTGCACTTGATGAGCTTAGAGGGCTCTTCCAACCTTACTGATCCTGTGATTCTCTTAGACTTCCCTGGCTCTTTAGTGACTATTTGAGCTTCAGGTTGGGTGATGGGGGGATGACTGCAGAAACAGCAATTGTCTTCAGGGGTAAAGGGAGGAATGAACTGAGGTGTCCCTGATAGAGTTCTGCTTCTGTAGTCGTGGTGCCCGTTTGACAGGAGCTGACTTGCTTTCTGCCTGTCTCCAGTTCTGCAGACAAGAGAAAAAATCACAACTAACTGCTACAAGTTTAAGATAAAAGATGGCTCTTTCATTACCTTGAGGAGTCGCTGGTTCAGTTTCATGAACCCTTGGACCAAAGAAGTAGAGTACATTGTCTCCACAAACACAGTGGTCTCGTGAGTATTTGCTCTCTTGGCAGATGCATGCAGATGCTGATTGCTTTGCCCTCTTGGAGAGGAGATTTGAGTCAAGTATCTGCACAGCTTCTCTATGACTGTAGGCGTCTTCTTCAGGTGGCAGTAAGAACTGCAGCCCTGGCAGAGGAGGATTACTTTAGGGTTTGCAGAGGTTTACTATCTCTTTATTAAAGCCTGCAGAAATACAAGTATTTTCTTTCTTTGGGAAAACCTGGGTTTCTAGTCTTTGTAGGGACTTAAGGGAGATGCATTTCTTTGCCTCTGTAGGGACTTCTCATCCATTTTCTTTTTCCTTTTGGGTTCTGGAGAGGTGCAGTGTCTTTTCAGTAGAGTAACTGCTATAGAGGACTTTTTGTGTGTGAGAGAAGCTGTTTGGGTTCCCCACTGCAAGCTCTGGGTTGTAACAGGGTGGTTTCTTTCTGTTGATCAGCTAGCCTTGGTGTCATTCTCAGTGCTGATCACCACAGAGGTGATGGTGACTCACCAGCTCCTTCAAGCCTGGAGCATTCCATGCTGACACACTGGCAGGGGGACTCTTCCTCTGCCTTCCTATCACTGATGCTTCTAACTCTTGCAATCCACAGCACCAACGTCCTTGATAGTGGAGACACAGCCTTTCCCCAGCTTGCAGCATCTCCACACAGCATGGACAGTGTGCTTCAGGCTGGAGAAGGTAAACCTCTGTCCTGTTAGCTAGCTGATCCTGCATGCACAGATCTGCTCCACTTTTGCATGGGGAACTTGGTAATAGCTGAAAAAAAAACAACCAACCAAAAAGGTTTAAGGCAAAAAAGTGCTAATGCAGCTCTTGCCCTGTTGAGCTTTGGATATAAGCTGGTCAAAAATAAGCCAGATTTGTTCAAGAGTGACTTCAGGTTGTGTGATGAGGGCAGGTGACTGCTCACAGAGTTTGTCCATCCAGCTGATCAGCCTTGCCCTGCCCTTGGCTGGACTTGCTGTCAAGCCAGGAAGAGATTGATAGAGTTCAGAAGGTCCTGCAGCTGCTCAAAGCATGCCTAAACACAAACACTGTTTAGAAAAGGTTTGCAAGGTTCTGTCTGACCATAAGACACCTATTTTCATTTCAGGTGGCCCCAAAAGGACCCATCCTGCTGTACCTGGCATTCCAGGGGGAACAAGAGCTGGGGCAGGTAAAATAGGCAGGATGATTGCTGAGGAGATCATGGAGATTCACAGGTGAGAGGAAATGCTCTGAAGATACAGAACAATGCTGACTGTCCTCTAGATGAAATGAAGGAGGTCTCTTTTCAAGCTGAATGTGGAATGATACACTTGCATTACCTAAGCAGACAGCTACAGCTCCCTGTTCACAATACCTGAGGCAGTCACAGCTCACAGGGGGAGAATGAAGAATTAGTCTTCCACCTTTCTGGTGTGAAAGACTAATATGGGAGCTTGTTTTTGTCCTGATGATCATTATCTGCTTACCAGAAACAGTAGTTAAAAAGAACAGCTAAGCAGAAACCAGTTCCTCTCCAGACTGCTCTTTTCTCCAGTGACTTCAGGATGTAAAGTGGCACAACCTCCAGCTGGCAGAGCTGTTGCCTGCATGTCAAACAAGCTCAGATGTTTGTAGAGCAGTTTGTAGAGAGATGTAGGCTCAGCTTGTGCAGTTCTCCCACAGCTCCTGGAGCAAGGACACAGGAGCTTTGCCTCCCCAGGGGCAGACTACCTAAGAGTCAAGATGTAGGTCCCTGGCTTAAAGAGGATGTCTTGCACCTCCTGTTAGTAATCCACAGCCCTTTCCCAGAAGAGCCATCCCCTCTCTCACCTATGTGAGCAGCTCCTTCTCAATGCTTATCACTTCATTTCTCCTAGCCATCTCACGTTCCTTCTCCATCAATCTCCTGGGAATTGTCCCCTTCCCTGTCAGTGCTCTTGCCCAGCAGATGGCTAGTGGCAGGAATTGAGCCATACTCAGCTGCAATCTGGGCAAACATTCAGGCCATTTGCCATAGTTTTGTTTATGCTGCAGGCCAGAGACTACTTAGCTCATTGTTCAAGGGAGCAGCAGACCCATCACATCAAGCTGCTTTTCTGTCTGTAAGAATAAGAATTATGAGGGGAATAAACCAAAGCCCCACCAGGGCTGATGATTTCAGTACTGTGAAACTTAACCCTGCCTTTTAGCAGCTGGAAAACACTGAATTAGCCTCAGTGATTGTAGTGGTGTAGCTTACTACCCATGTTCCCATTTCATTCCAAGACTCTGGGTTAGTTCCAGTCCTTTTCCAGCAGCCATTCCTAATTCCTCTGCCAAGGATAGGATTCCCATTTCCATTGCTTTTGTCTTCTAACTACCTCTCCTTCCTTTAGTCCGGAGATTAGTTGACTCTAATGCATTATTCAGTAATAAATAAAATGGTATTTGTCCAAGCTAAGGAGAACAGAAGTGACAAATGCTGCTTCAGAGAGCTTTAGCTGTGCCCCATGGCCAGTGTCCTGCTGCAGCAGTAGGGTGCTTGAGGAGCCTGGCTCACTGTGACTGATGAAGTTCTTAAATGGTCTAAATTGAAGTAAAATACAAATCATAAGGCTTTCCTCAGCACCCAGGACCTTCTCCTTCTGCCTGTCTCTGAAGGCTGCTCAGGAACAAAGAAAGGAGAGGAGGAGGTGAAGCTTGCAGACTGAGCAGGATGGACAGTTTACACACCACTGCTGTCTAGCTGCACAGAAAAACATTGCTACCACTGGAATGAAAGTGAAGCTCTTGCTTTTACCACCATACCAAAGTCAGCATTTGAAACTCCAAGTCTCAGTTGTTGCTAAATTCATGCCCTGTTTTATCCCTATTTCAGGATAAGAGGATCATCACCTTCCAGCTGTGGTTCAAGTCCTCTGAATATTACCAGCACACCACCCCCTGACACCTCCTCCCCAGGAGGCAAGAAGGTAAGCAGCAGCTTTACCAAGAGTCTTGCAGTAGTAGTGTTGAGCAGCACCTGCTGCTGATCTCCTGCTGGCTGCTTGGCTGAGGAAGTCTGACAGCAAGTCCTATCCCTCCAGAGTAGTCCTCAGAGCTGAGAGCAGGAGTGCCTAAGCACTGGCAGCTTGAACCCTTGCACTTTAGCTTCTCCCTTGGGTTTCAGGAGCTGCAAGGAGCAGCTCTCCTCATCTCTTGCTCCTCCAGAAACTCCTTACCCCCTACACTGGTGGAGGCTGGAAGTGCCAAGTGCTCCAAGGACTCCCCAGTTGCCCTGGGCTGCTGGAGCACAAACTAGGAGGCTGAGATGCTTTACTGTGCCCTGACAGCTCATTTTTACATCAGTACCATGCACTAGGCCTTGTTCTAAGCTTGCCTGAGGAGCACTCCCATACCATTACCAACACTTAACCACCTCAGCACTGCCACATGAAGTCATCTAGCAAATTAAATTGCTGCTTATGGGAGCTAAGGCAAGAGCAGCACTTAGCCAGAGCCTCATGCTGTATATCCAAACACTGCCTCAGCTTTACTGAACACTTCCCCCAGAAATGAGGATGACTGTACAGCAGAATTGCTTGTCCTGGAGCCTAGAGCTGACAGGAAATGTTTCTATTCCTGCCTGGCTTTGCTCTGGAAATAAAACTTGAAGTTGGAACAAACAAGAGTTACAATTGTAGGAGTCTTCTTGCTGCTTCTGCCCTGCACTAACTCACCCCTCCCAGTAGGGACTACATGAATAAAGTACCTGCTGCTCCCAAGCTCACAAGTGTCTGCGCTCCAGTGTCCACAACTCTCAGCAGTCCAAAGTTAGGGCTCCATGGTTCAAGTTGAGCTCTTCCCTTGCTGCTCCAATCTCACAGAAGGTTCTTGTGTCTCGGGTGAGCTCTGCTGTGCTGCTCCATCCCAGCAATGGTTACTTAGGATGCAGGAGCAATGCTCTACCACAGAGGATGAGACTCCTACAGTTAAGGATCTTAGTTGCCAGTACTTCACCTACACTGCATCTGTAAATTCAGAAGCATTCTGTAGTTAGCTGTAATTACTATCACTTGCAGATTCAGTACTTCAAAGATGACCCACAGAAATCTGCTCAGGACTTTATGTAGGAGCTTTTCAGAAGTCTAGCACTAGTACTGACTTGATCTCTGCCTTCCTGGTGCTGATAAACTAGCCCTCTGACATCTCTCTGACAGGCATTAGCTCCTAGTTCACCTCCAGTCTGATTAGCTAGCCTTGGGCTGGGGTTTTCCAGGCAGCCCAGCTGCCCTCTACTGAAAATCCCTTTCAGACAATGCAACATTTCATCCTGGTTTGTGGCTTTTTTCTTTCCAGATCCTGAATGGTGGCACTCCAGACATCTCTTCAGCTGGGTTACTGTCTGGGCAAATCCAAGATAACTCTGGTTACCCATATTCTGACAACTCCTCTATTCTTGGTAAGTGAACTCACATGCCAGCTCAACATAGACAACCAACAGGATGCTTGTTTTTACCCAGAAGTTGCTTTCCCCAGCTGCAGCCTAAAGCTGAGGCATAAAGCCTATAGCCATTCCTCTGTGTTGATCTAGGCTTATTTTGGAAGTATAGCACTTAAGCTTGTCCTTATTAGGCCTGTTGGTCATTTCTGAGGAGTGACCTAACCTTTCTCCTCTGACACCCAGCTCTCAGTGGTCTCCCTTAAAGTGGGGCAAGCTGGCTATCCAACAGTTGAGCCTGATCAGATCCTCTGCCTCAGTCACTTCTGCTGAGTTACTCACCCTCCTTCCACTTGCAGGGGAGAACTCTCACCTAGGCATTGACATGATTGACAACGATCAGGGCTCCAGCAGCCCCAGCAACGATGAAGCAGCCATGGCAGTCATCATGAGCCTTCTGGAAGCAGATGCAGGTCTTGGTGGCCCTGTGGACTTCAGTGACTTGCCCTGGCCCTTGTAAATGATGCACCTGGCTTCAACATCCAAAAAAACAAAGTGCAGTTATTTACTGGTGGAGTTCCAGTCTGTGACACTTGTTGGACCGAGCAGCTTTTATCCCAAAAGCTGCATCAGAACGCAACTCATCCTTACCATGTGTAACTTCAGACAACGTGGAATAACCTGCTCCAGTGTTCTGTGTTGATTTGGTTAGCTGTGGATAGCTTGCAATACTTGTATATTTTGGATTCTGTTCTTTGAAATTTGGTTTTTATTTTAAATCACTGTGCAACTCACTGGCATCAGTGGTAGCTTTTATATGCCAATGACCATTTCAGATGTATGGTGTGTTTTTACACTGCAAAACAGTCCCCATGTGGATATTTCTTATACTAATTGTACCATAAAAGCTGTTTATTCTTTCTTGTAAGAATCCTTTACTATAAATATTGTTAAAGTGTAATGTATTAGACAGGTAAATATTTTTAAGAATAAATGTTTCCCTTGTTCTAAGATGGAGCATTTACTTTGATAAATAAATTTGATAAAACCCTGCTGGAAGTGCATGCTAGGAGCAGTTGCTATTTATCCTTTCTTTGGGAAAAACAAAGCCTTACATACACTCACAAGATGTGTCACTCCACTACATCTATTATTACTTACTCCATTTAAGCTTATACTAAGAAAAACACAACCGCAAGGTAGGCAGGAATAGTCTGACAGGAGATTGCTCTAAGAGTTATTTGTTTTTCACTTAATATTAACCATCCTACCTGAGGAAAGAACAGAACTGCTTCCACAAGTACTCTCTCTACTCAAGTCTCAGTCACAGATAATTCAACCCCATTAAAATAATGGAAACTTTATTTGCATGAAAAACTTGTTTACAATCATTAATAAATGAAGAATGAACCATTTGCATTTTTGCTATTTCATGACACTTATGAAAAAAATGTATTAAATAAATAGTTGTGAAGAGCTTCAGGTAAGGCAGAGTTGCAGATCAAGCCCCTCTCCATGGTTCACAAGTGTTGAACGTGGCTCACACTGCAAACCAGTGAGAAAACTCACTCCAGAACTTGAGGAGGATGTTAATGGGTCATGGAATCCTGGCCTCCATCCAAAACCCCACCACTTTTGTGCTCAGCCACCTACAAGAACTTCAAAAGGCTCAGGCTATTCCGAGCAACACTATTTACAGTTAACACTTTTGATAGAAGCACTTCTAGTATTGTGCAATACAGCTATAAAAAATGGCTTCAAATTCCATTTCTCAACCATTCCCAAAGTGCTCCTATCAATCCCAACTCTGCATTCTGACCCCTCTGGAACAACACTGATGTAGCCACCAGCAGCACACTGCTTCTGGTGGCCTTAGGAGCGAGGACAGTCCAGCAGACACATCACCACTGTCACAAACCTACTGGTAAACACAGACATGGATGTAACTGTAAGCCCAGGATGGTTGCTCTGTACTCTCTCAGAAACAATCAGGACCCCCTTTGGTCTTCTCCAGGTCTGTACTGCAGTATCCTAAACAGTGTTACACAATGGAAAAACCCTGGAGTTGCAGCGTAGTATGGCTAGAGTACAGAGTCACTGCACAGGAGCATGCTTGTGGCGCAGTGAGGCTGCTCAGAGCGGGGGGTTCTGCCCCTCAGCATCCAGCTCACTGCTGCTGGGGGCAGGCTGGATAGGCAGGCTATCCAGCTCATCCACCTGGGGGGTAGGGTGCATGACCACCAGCTGGTCCTGGGGGATGTCCGCTGCCGCCGCAGCCAGGTTGGTGATGGACTTGCTCTTGACGCACTGGAAGTCCACGTGGCGACTCTTGCCCTCCTCCTTCTCCCAGGACATCCTGATGAAGGGCCTCTGCACGTAGTTGTAGATCACCTCCGGCCTGCCGCCCGGCCGCTTCTTCACCTTCTCCTTGTACGTGGGGTAACCTAAGAGGGCACAGCAGCAGTTAACCTGCCCTGCCCTGCTCTGGCCAGGCACACTGAAGAGCAGCAGCACTGCTCCCCACCAACAGCCTGACTGCAAACAGCTGCCATCCTGGTGTCTTCCTCTCATCTATGCAAGGTGAGCACAGCACTTCAACTGCCAACCAAACTGGGGGGTGAGGAGCAGCTGAGGGACCTGGGCTTGGTTAGTCTGGAGAAGAGAAGGCTCAGGGGAGACCTTCTCCCTCTCTACAACTCCCTAAAAGGAGGTTGGGATGAGATGGGGGTAGGTCTCTTCTCCAGGGTTAGCAGGGAGAGGATGAGAGGAAATGGCTTCAAGTGGCAGCAGGGAAGTTTAGATTGGATGTCAGGAGGAATTTCTTCCCTGCAAGGGTTGTTAAGTCTTGTCCCAGGCTGCCCAGGGAGGTGCTGGAGTCACCATCCCTGCAGGGGTTTAAGAAACATTGAGATGCTCTCCTTAGGGCCATGGGTTAGTGGCATGGGAGTGCTAGGGATGGTTGCACTTGATGAGCTTAGAGGTCTCTTCCAACCTTAGTGATCCTGTGATTCTGTAAGGAAAGAGGCTACAGTGCTACTGATACTGAATCTCCTGCCACCAGACCACTCTTCCAGACTCCACAGGCTGTTTCTAAAACATCATGACCTGGAAAGCAGGAAATGAGATCTCTAAAGTAGAGAACAGTGTCAGTCTGCTCTGCAGTTTACAGCTGAATCTCTGTGCATTCCTCCCAGCTCCCCTAGAGAATGCAAATCCACTGTTTCAGTCCAGTTAGCAATTCTGGCCAGGCTGTGTTGGAGTCACCTCTCCCCTCTGCCTAAGCAGTGATTTTCATTACTAGAAAGTTACATATTATTAAAGTTCAGTCAAACAGTTCTTTGCCTAACCAAGACCCACCAGCAGAAATAATGTGGCATTAGCCAGCATTACACACAAACCCAGCTCTTGTTCAGTTGAGTGGCATTTCAGCCTGAAGGTTCACACCTTGCTCAGCAGAACTTGCTTCGTTTAGAGATCACAAGCACTTAAAAGCATTTGCTTTTTGTTGGCAAATTGAGCTTAGAGGTCTGACAGCTTGGGGAGGGAAGGACAGAAACCCTGCCATTATTAAAAGCTAGACTCTCAAATATTTGGGTCCACAATCAGAAAGAATCCAATGCAAAGAAACCCACTTGTTCCTGCTCTTACCTTCAATGCCCAGGCGGATCTTCTTGAGCCCCCTCTCCTTCAGAACTGACTTGGCCACATCTCTATTTTCAATGTATTTGAAGAATCTATACAACTTCGTGCTGTAAATAACTACAAATACATTTTAATAAGGAAACATTGTACTCAAAGATTAAGCTTCTACTGTAGCAGAGCTGCAAAGATTCAAATCTACTCCTCATTAAAAGTATCAATGCAAAAGGCAAGTGTGTGCCTGATTACTGAGGGTAGGAGGTACTTTGAACTGACATCTGAGACAGAAAGGTTCTAGAAACCTCAGCCAATTGTTTTCCTGCACCAGAACAGCCACATTTGATCTATGCTCACAATGAGCCTCCTCTCTTCCTGAAGAGCTGCAGGTTTGTATCCTCCAAAACCCATCTTGGTTTGTGTTTTGTTGGGGTTTTTTTTTAGTCTTAGTGTTGTTGTTTTTTTCTTTAAAAACCAAAACAAGAATCTCTTTCTTCAAAAGTATGTCCTTTCCCTTCACTGATTGACAAAAATCTTAATAAAATTAGCTTCTCTTTATAATTGGATTTGAGCATAACATGCAACATGCTTCTGTGAAGCAAAATATTACGCAGAGATACCGAAACTAAGGGTTTTTTTGTGATGCACTAGGGATGTTGTAAAGACTTTGTTAACAGTGCTTAGGTACAAACAAGTTAGATCAGCACATTTACTGCTACCTCTATCAGAGCATGGCTTAGTGGGAACAATGAAAAACAACTTACTTTGTGAATACTCCTCTCCCATTTGTGGGGGATACTCTTCATCCCAGTCAACAACATCATCATCTGTCAACACAACAATGTGGCACTCCCTCTCACCACTCTGGGCACTGGCTACCATCAATGGCAGAATCATTTCCTCTAGGTAAAACTCAAACTGTTTGCGAGCACCATCGTTTGATAGTTCATGCATCAGAGCACCTGCAACAACATTTTAAGCATAGGCACATGTTTAGTGATAGGCATGGTTGGACTTCATCTTAGAGGGTTCTTCCAACCTTCATGATTCTGTGAAAGCTTGGTTAAAAAAAATGAAGGCAGGAATAAGAAGCACAACAGTTGTGTTTATTTTGGAGTATGTACTTCATTCAAGCAGCTTTGAAGATGCTTAGTCCATTAGCTTGTGTAAGATCAGCACTTCCTCAGCTGTTCAGCAGAAGTTCAAATTAATAGGACAGTCCTGCAGATCTAATGCTGGGCAGAGAGAGAGGAGTGCCTCTGAGGAGCCCTCCTGCAGGTTTTGCTACTGCTAACCATTTGGTAATTGCACACAAGCCTCCTAGAAGAAACATTATTTAAGCCAGCTGCTGACAGAGCAGAGCATGCTCCCCACTTTTCATAAGCAGCAGCTTAAAAACAAAGCCTCTCAAACCCCTCCCAGCCTGAGCTGCTAAATCCTTCTGCTGAGGACAAAGTGCACCGCGAGCGTGACTCAGCAGGCCAAGCGCGGTGAGGTCGTGGCAGTGCTGGGGAAGGCACAGGTATCCCACACACATCTCCCAGCTGGAATGCCACAGCCTGGCCCTGCCTGCACAAACACCATGGCATCACAGGAACCAGAGGCACAGGTGAGGTCATTCAAACACTGGCCCAAACTTGGGCTATGCTCAGGGAAGGAAGGAGATTAAAAGACAAGACAGACTGGGAAGTGTGAGGCAGCCTAACTCCCCAGCAAAGCTGGGCTCCTCTTCCTAGCAACAGAGCTTCATTCTCTGAGAAAAGGAGTTGAATAAATTATCCTAACTGTTCTCTGCCAAAAAAAAAAAAATAAAAAAGATACCACTTACTGTGCTGCAAATGCATCAGTAGAGTTTAAGTATTCCACAGAGCTGACCATAGCAGAAAAATATCTGAGTATCAGATACTGAAATAGGAGAAACTATTCTTCAAATATACTCAAAACCCCATTATCTGTGGGGTTTTGCTACACAGGAGATAAAAAATGATGGGTTTTGTTCATGCAGCATCAGCCAAAAATAATATTCACAAGCCATTATCTTTGGGGTTTTATTACACAGCAGATAAAACATGATGGGTTTTGCTGAGGTAGCATCAGCCACATTTCTTCCCTCAATAAAGGATACAATCTGGAATCAAACCTCCCCCCATATTTCCTTCAGTGAGTCTGTATAGCTGAAATGATTTAAGTAACTGCTGTACTTACTGAGGTCTCTGCATTTAATAGTGCTATACTCAAAGGAGATACAGAGATAGTCACAGGCTTCTCTCAGCTCAGGGATAGATATCCCATCAGGACAGCGGATCACTCCGGTCTTATAGTAATCCTGCAACAATGCAGCAAACAAAAACACATAATGCACTTCAGCACTCCGAGAAACACTCCATCATCTCATTTAGAATGCCTTCTCCACAAACCAACCCCTTCAAATGTGAAAGAGCAACAGGTGTTAAGCTTTGTGACTTTTATTGCCCTCCAAAGTGTTAATCTTCCGAGCGGTGAGCTCTGGGTAGGATTGTTATTTAAGGGACAGCTCTCAACACTGATCATTCTGTGTGTGTATACTGTCTTTTTCCTATACTGTATTCAGCTTCTGCTCTTCCACTGCTGCTGACAAAGCAGTAGGGCAGCTCTACTTTGTGCAGATAGGAAATACATAAAGGAGCCGTTTTCTTCTCACACTCATTTGCTTTTCTCCTGTTACCTGCAGTAAGGCAACTTCCAATGCTTTGTTTCATCTAATTCAGCACAAGAATGGCTGAATATATCTGAACTTGGTGAACTAGATGAACAAATCTGTCAGGCAGTAGTTTTTTTGGTTCCTTTCCTGCATGCTTTCTCTCTCCCTGGCTGTCACATCCAGAAAACCTAGAAGTGTTTTCCTAGCAAGCATTTTCTCCCCTCCAGAGAATACAGGATGATCCAGAAGGACAATGTTTATTCCATCCACAAAGTTTAGATATGCAAGTAAGACTCAATCAAGCCTTTATACCTCTTAATACTCCCAGTGCCTGTGCTAAGAGCCCCTGAGAACTCACCAGAATAGCACGGAACACAGTGGAACCAATCCCTTCAGCAACTTCATACTCTCCTTTTTCATTGGGACGTGTGAAGTTATGTTCTCTGCCTGATCCAAACATCCTGCTCAAGAACACAAGTCATTAATTAGAACTTCTTACTGTGATTTTGCCTTGCTTTCATACACCCAACCCAAGGAAAGAGTTGGTGTACTGTATGCATTTATAATGGAGAACCAAGTAACTTCTTTCACTGAATGATTTGTGTTTTCTGACCATGACAAGACACTTAGGAAAAGCTTATATCCTGTTAAATTGTCTTTAATACAAATAATACACTCTTCTTAGAGTTACTTTTACCTCCCAGAACATAGTAGCTAAGCTGTTCCTGCTTAGTGTCATGGGAACTGACACTGAGGGGAAGTGGGTTTATAAATAACTTGCATTTTAGAGCAGTATTTCTGTTTCTTTATTAACCTACTTTGGAATTAGCAGAGGATAAAATAAGCTTGTTCCATGAACCAATCCCAAAGGAAGAATAACTCAGCAACACACACACACTCATAGATCTAGTGCATCAGCCAGCAGCAGTTCCTGTGAGGCTGGGCATGGCAAAGGAAACTATTTCACCCTGATACACTCCCAGTTTGTTAGGCTGGACATTTACATGTGCACATCTACTACACATATACAAATGCCTTACATCGATGAGTTAATTCTATTCATTACTATTTCTGTTTCTTTCTGTTTACAGAGAAGCATTTTTTGCTTTCTCTGTAACACTTTCATGACTCTTCACAAAATAAGGAACTGAGGTACTATTTGTCCCACACAGTGGTGATTTAAAGGAGTTATTTAATTATATTTATTATGAAAAGAAATAGCTTTATATATGTATTTTAAATATGATGATATACTTACAGCTTGAGAAACAGTCACATTTTAGTGAAAAAGCTAAATCCAAAGTGACATAGACACAAACCTTAATGTCTTTTTTGCCCCAGGTTTGTAAACAGTGCTCCTCCATTTGGACAATGCAAATACAACTAGTATTTGAGCAAGTGAAGTACAGAAACTTCAATTCCTTCAAGGTTTCCTCCTTGCTATTTCAAAAGTGACTATCTACACTCACTCCTGTGTTTTTATGAAGTTGCTTGAAAAACAAGAGATGGAACGAGGCAGACTGAATAGAGAAGCAATGCCCAGCATGAGTACATGAAATATTTACTTATGAACTCTTTCCTCTGTAGGTAACAGACATCTATTAGTGTATCTGCCAAGTCCAGAGGAAAACCTACAGCTGATTTTTAGTTAAAGACCTCTGCAAACTGGCAATACGAGATGTTAGGAGATCAGCTGTAGCAAGAGGAGTTCAACAGCCATTTTAACAGTTTTAATATCCACAAAGCATTTATGGCTCTCTTCTACAGTTAGAGGTTAAGGCCAAAAAGAGAGATACAAACCTGCCCAACATTGTATTAGGTTGTGCAGTGAAGATGGAAGGATCTACAACAAATCTGGTGTTATCCACGATGAGTGTCACTCGTTCAGAAGTTCTTACATTCCTAGCTCCCTCTTTTCCATTCTCATACACAAAGACCATTTCCCCACCAGCCTTGCAGCTCCCATCTGAACTGGACTGGCTGCTGTTCCTGCTGCTGTTCCCCATGCTGACAATGGAACCATTAGGAGAAGTCTTCTGAGGGCGAGGGCTGCTTGGGCGAGAGGAGCTGTGATCCTTCTCTCGATCTTAAGTGGGGACAGGGTGGAAAGAGAAGAAAGGCAGCACCAAATGATACATTGAACATTCTGTGCACTTTACAAATTCTTTCAATTCAGTCTAGTTTAGTTAAAGAAATCTTCCAAAATAACACAATCATGGAATCGTTAAGGTTGGAAGAGACCTCTAAGATCATCAAGTCCAACCAAAAGATCCTAAAGCTTCTACCACCTAAACAAAACCACCTCACCTCCCCAAAGCCTTTACAGGAAAAATTTAAGCATCCTAGGACTGAAAAAGCAACTTGACATAATATAGAAGCTACTCCTCACAGTTGGGTGTTTGGTGCTGCAGTTCAAAGAAACAAACCAAGTTTTGTTACCTAAAAGAGAAGCATTTCCTATGTTTCTAAATACCTAAAACCTCCCAAGTAAAGAGGAAGTGATTTGTCAATTATCTTCTTAGAAAAATGAGACTGTTCTTGTGAACTGAACTAAATCAAAGCACCATGTAGGAATCCACACTGCAGCCCAGGGCACATGCAAGAATCTTGTGCCATCCACAAAGAATGCTTTTTATTACCTTCCATGAACAAAACAGTCATTAAGTTTTAAAAGAATTTAAATCCTGAAATGCTGCAGCTCTGAACCCACCAGAATGATACTGCCTTGTTGGTGAGGTAACATTCCTGATGCAGGGAGTGAGCTGAGATTCTGCTCTCTCGTGGGACGAGTCCCGCGATCTGTCACTGGATCTGCGCCTGTCCCTGGATCTCTCATGTCCACCACTTGCACCATGGAGGCTCATTTTGGTGTAGTCTATTCCTTTAGCAACACGAGATGAGGTGCTGGAAACAGAAACCAGAGAAACCTTGAGCACTTCCAAACTGCAGGAACGTTATATATTTCAGTTTTAAAGGCAATCACACTCCATGTCCACATTTTGAATACTAGTATCATCCACCTCCCTTTTCCTTGTAGTACTCATGTTTATATTTACAAGCATGAACAAGGATTTGTAACATTCAGTACAACTACACACCTCTTAGTTGCTGTGTGATCTACAGAGATACTGCCTGATCAGTGGAGCCTGCCTATGAGCCTGGATTCACATAAACCCCTTCCAGAACAGATAGAAGCTGAACACAGCTCAGCATTTTATTGGGATTCTTACTGTTCAATTAAATGTTCTAATTAAACTATGAAATTAAAAGTTAGGGGTCATATTTTTTGAAAACTCAGAGCACAAGCTTTCACTGCTGAATTCATTTTTTTTGGAACTTGCCCTTCCCAAAGGTGGTCAGCCTCAAAGTAGCTGATACAACAAGACACAGGAGCCAAGGGCTTATTTCTGGGTATTCCTTTTTACATTTTCAGTTACTCTTAGAAGGTAAAAGAGTGAGTCAGCACTCAGTCTTTGCACCCCACTGGAATTACTAACTCAGTTCCTATTTGCCGTTCAAGAGCAGGCATGGTAACACTCCTGATTTATGAGTTTAAACAGAGAACTTTCCCAAAGCCTCAGGTGCTGAATAACTGTGACAGACATCTGCACAGCTACAAAGTCTGACAGAAAAAGAAGGGTCATCATTTCCCCCAGGAACCTCAATGCCCCACTTGCTTGCAGCCTGCAAATCCCACAGCTTTTACCAAGAGACCTTAAACATAACTGCTAGGAATGCTGTAGGATGCAAGAACACAGAGGTAAGAAGAATGACCTAAGAAAAGCACAACCATTTTAAAAGCATGGACTGTACAAGCAAGTTGAGCAAAATGTCCTCTTTTTAAGTTGTCTAGAAGAAACACACAACAAAAAAATCAAGACTATTCCAGAGAAGTGAACAGCAACAAACAAGAGCAGCTTCCACCAGAACAAAAGAGCTATGATAACATCTCATGCAGTTAACACTGGCACAAAAGGGGTATTGGCACAAGGCAAGAGGAAGAACTATACCTCTTAGCTAAGGAACACAAGCTTCTCCCCACCCTGCCTGAATGAAGGAAGATCTCCTAGCCAATAAAGCACAAGTTTGGTGCAGAGAGAATCTACTGCAATCCTGTTGCCTGCCAAGCTGAAAATACACTGTAATAAGCCATGCATCTTCAGGATGTGGAGTCAGCCAAAGGGCTAGTCAATAAGGGAAAAGAACTGCAAGCCCTGCTTATGGCTGCAAATGCTTAGCTCAAGAATAAAGATGATCCAACCACTTTCATTAAAAGGAAATAGAATTCTCCTCTGCACTTCCACTGCAATTCTGGAAATATTAAGATACCCTGCCATACTGAAATGCTCCATATCTCCTTCCCTGTTTTACTTCTCCATTAGAGAAAGACAAATTCTGTATTATGAGAGTGAAATGTGCAAGAGTTTGAACGACTGCGATCTGCAAACTTCTCATCAACAATTTAGCAAAGCCTCTGTACCTTTTCTTCCGTATATGTATGTTTGTGTGCATTTAAAACAGTTTTAATTTGCCCACAAATTACCAGAAATATGGATTACAGCCTGTAATGAAATTCTAACTTGACACCAAAGTCTGATCCCTGTTTATACACGATGACATTCATTACTACCACAGCTAAAATTTTCCCCAAAATGGTCGAACTTTTTTGTTGTTGTCTTAAAAAAGAATCTCTGTGTTTCATCTGCGCATTTATAGTTGCACATCATGGCATAACCAACTACCCTGCCAAAGAGGGTGGGTGTATGTGGACTACTCCAACACATACAGCAGTCCTGTGACAAAATACCTCAGCAAATCCTAATAAAGCCCCATGTGATCAGGCCTTTGTTAGAGAAATGCTTTGATCCTAGCCCTGATAACTTCTCATCACGCTGGGAGAAAGCAGACTTTTGCAGGTGCCACATTTTATAGGATCAAAATGTATGACTCACTATTTCTCAATAGCTGAAGTGCTCCAGATCCTTGAAATTAGGGAGATGCACTAGGAAATGAAAGCAGTCCTCTGTAAAGATATATCCAACCTTATCACACATTCTGGCATGAATTACCCTTTAACAGGGAAGGCAATTAAAATGTGATTCTTAATCCAGAAAGCCATCTAAAGCCATATTGCCCTCCAAGCAGTGATTCAGAGTTTACACTGAAGCAGGGCAAACCCTAGTTAATAATCCCTTTACAGGAGTTGAGAGGAACAGGTGCTACAGGAAGCAACACTGACTCAGCTAGCATCACCCTTCCTCCTTACTCATGGCTGAATCAAGGACTAAACAGCTCTACCTTCCCAGTATGGGATCTGAGGCTACTTCTGCCTTGGGATGCAGAGCCAGCAAGCCTGGGAGGAGCAGGCTGTGTGCAGATGATGCCCTTCAGAGCATGGACACATGAGCCACCAGTTCAGCACACCACACTGCAAATGCAGCAGAGGCTGCCAGCTGGACGACGACAGGATCCATAAATATTAAATCAATTGTTTCTGAAACAGAGAGGTTAGTAAATAATTTCAAAGAGCTGTTCAAATTGCAGCTGGCCATGCTATTCATTTGCTTGCTTCTGTATTGGACTCTCCTCCCTTTAATGTAGAGATTAATGCTAACTGAGAGCAACACATTATCTATTAGCCAGAAGATGCAAGATGGAAGCCAGAATGGCAAGATTTCTGAGGATTCAAGCAGTTTGGCTTTGAGACAGCACCTTCTGAGTCATGAATCTTCACTTATCTTAATAACAGCCACCTAAACCACCAATCTTAAAGTCTCATCATGGTTGAGTCACAGTATACATATAAAAAAAAAAAATATCATTTGAGTTGTTAGATATATACCTGACAAAATCTGAAGTTCCATTTGCTTGACAGCATGTATACTCTGATTAGTACTTCCACTGGAACACAACTTTGCTTTACAATCAACAAGAACTAAAATGAGTTTAAATCTCAACAAAGGAAAAAATAAAAGAGGTGGAATCCAGCATGTCAGAAGAGAGTCACTGGCTTTACTCTGCAGGGGCTGGCTAAGGAAACTGCCACTGCACTGCTCTATCAGTCTGAAAAACGAGCTACATCTGTGGTCAGCACATATGAAAGAAAAGATGTGGCTTTTATTTTCCTGTAAAGAGGCTTCAGAAGAAGTTGAAAGTGTACAAAAAACACCACCAGAGCTATCAAATAATTTAGATTTATTTTTTTTTTACAGAAGGATTTGTTAATAGTATCATTTTTCCCCCCCTCTAACACAGCCATTGGGGAAAGGAGATTGTTTCTGCAAGGAAAACCTCTTCTCTCCATACTGGTAAAGTGTGGAAAGGAAGAGTCTGGCTCGATCAATGACTTTCCTGCAGGGAGCTTGGGGGGAACATGGGGAGACACAGAGACAAACACTGACCTCATGAATATTGGTGTATCCCCAGGGATGCAGGCAAGCCAAACTGGCATTCCCTAGGGGGTTCCACAGCTGTGTCAATGCAGCTACCTACCTACCCACCCCAACTGAAAAGTGACAGACAACAGCAGAGCTGCCCCACTTGTAAGTATTGTGGTTCCCAGAAGCATAATAAAGCAAATAAACCAGCAGCACTTCTCAAACAGCAGTGAACCACTGAGAATTAAAGTGCCAGGAAGCCCTTGGTCTCATGCAGCATCTGGCTGCCATACTCCATTAATCTGTAATTTCAGCCTGCAACAGTGCTCTGCACAGTGCATTACTTCAAGAAAGTCACTACAGTTTCAGCTCTCTGTGTCACTCTGAAAAGAGGTACTTGCAGTCTTAACTGGTGACACACACACTGTGCTGTGGAAACCATGGGCTATTACTGAGGCACACCACCAGCCTACAAGCAAAACTTTCTCCTGCATGCTTAAAAACATATTGCATTTCATTTAAAACTGTAAAGAGAGAAAAAAAATCCCCACCATTTTATATCACAGATTCATTGTCTCATTCACTAAAGCTGGAAAAAGCTCCACAGATGTAGCTCATCTGGTATCCCAAAGTTTATAAAGGGAAAGGAAGAGCCTGGCTTGATCAATGACTTTCCTGCAGGGGGCTTGGGGGGAACATGGGAGACACAGAGACAAACACTGACCTCATAAATATTGGTGTATTTAGACAATCTTCACTAATTCAATATACACTTCTTTCTGTCTCCAAGCACCGAGACACTAGCACTGCACTCATTCAAGAACTTTAAGTCAATAATACACTTTATTTTCCCTCTCAGCCAAGACTCAAGGAAGTTCTTCCTTTAAAAGCAGTTGCCTCACAAAGAAAACCAAATAAGCTCAAGGCTTTATTTAAGCAAATCTATTTAATATAATGGAAAGGAGGAGAAAGAGCACCACTAAAATGGCACACCTGTCATACTGGTATGTTTCCTCTTTTCACAGTGAGGGAAGAGCTGGTTTTCAAATATGTAAGTGCTTTTCAGTTTAATGATGCTTTGGAGTGGAAGGAGAGTTTCAGTTTGTCTTTACACAGAACAACATATTGCTCTGAATATATTGCCAGTGATTAAGTCATTAAACTGAATTAATTCTACTGCCAAAACAATTAGCATGTATTCCAATACAAAAACTTCATCTGCATCCTACTGAATACTGCCAATAAACATACTGTTTTGTAAAATCTGCCTATTGTCTACACAGAATTATGGTGCTAAACCAATACAGTTATTACTCCCAGAACCACCCCTAAACCTTACCTAAATGAAAAGGATGCAGCAGTGGAATATTAACCAAGACTTCTATCCTTTTTATCTCCCTTTATCTTCTACAGCTTACATTAAATAACTCTTCTTAAATAATACACTTAGACCCAATCCTTTTGTAGGATGATTCACATCACACTTGTAGCATAGGAATATAGAACTTTATACACCAAGTTAAAAATACAACACTCCAAGGCTTTAGAAGAAAAGAAATCTGTTCTGCTCCTACTGCTAGGACTTACACAATGACAATGCTCATGCCCCTCTTCCTCCCCCTGAAGCCTGCTCTTTGTCAGCAGACATTTCAATTGACCAGTGCACACAAAGGACAGTACTCTTCCTTTTCCTTATTCTTCCCCTGAATAATGCCCACAGATCATTCCTGGTAACAGATACCCACCTTCCTCTTGTATCTATCAGGGAGGAGACACAAAAGCACGGGAACAATTTTGAAACCAGAGCACAAAGGAATTCTGCTCCTTCCAAGAAAGCAGCTTTGAAAGGCAGATCAGCATCCTTTGGCATTACTTGTGAAGTTCAGCATATTTGCCATTTCTATCATTTCTTCAGGAGTTCACTGCAACATCAGCAGAGCCTGACTTTTTCCTCCATCATCTTCCCCTGAAGGATATGAGATTGGTAGCTACCCAGTCCATTAAGTGCTCCGAGACGCAGAGCCCTCCAGATACTCATTCAATCCCACTTGTGCCAGTCCCTGACTCAGCCATGCGTAGTGCAACTCTGACGTGTGACCTCCTGCGAGCTGCCTGCCGAGCTGCCGTTCCCCCATCTGCAGGCAGCGATTGGGGAGCGCGGCTGACAGGCAGGGTGGGGAGCTGCTGGCTGCCGTGCCAAGGACCATCTGCCAAGCTATTTCTAGTCCTGCCAGCCTGTCAGCTTTCAGCACACACACACACACACACCACAGCTGAAAAGGTTAGTGCTAACTTTCTCCTCGCATCTCTCATTTGCCTCCATGATCGTTCCAGACAGACAAATCCATGCGAGTTTCAGGAGAAGGTTAATTTGTTCCTGTCAAGTCTGCCTGGATTAATATTTAAAGTGAATTCACAGAATCACAAAGGTTGGAAGAGACCTCTAAGATCAGCAAGTCCAGCCATACCTATCACTACCATACCACTAAACCATGGCCCTAAGAGAAGCATCTAAATGTTTCTTAAGCACCTCCAGGGACAGTGATATTCACCTTTCCCTGAGTTCATCAGCCGGGACAGCAATAGCCTTTTGCAAACAAGACAGCACAGCCTCCATTTTTGAACTGCAAGCATCCCTTTTCCAGCCAAAGCCAGAAAAAAAATGTAGTACTCTTTGTGACAATCTAAATATTCCTATATAATTCTACTAATCAGTATGTCTGCTGATCAGAAATCATTTCACCAAGTCCTGATGTGCTGCATCTTCACATCAATAGGTCATCAGGTACCTGACAAGTCAAGCTCACCAAGCACAAAAAAAGCAAGAAAGCAAATGAACACATATATTCATTTCCATGATAAAACTTTCCAAAGGATTTCTCTTTGTGGGAGGCTAAGAGAAGCATCTACTACAGCACTTTTTCCAGTGATGCTTTTCAGAATGTCTGTAGGTTGTTTTAAGGAGCCACAATACACTGGAGGAACAGTTTAAAAGCAAGTCTTACAACAAATAAAAAACAAGCTGTCAGAAGCAGTAGAGTGGAAATTAAAATATGATGAAAGCTGAAGGAATAAGGGGGAATTGTTCAGCAAAAAATGCTGTTATAAAGAGGAAGTCAGTAAGAAAAAACCGGTCAGTAAGAAATGCTGGAGAGCATTGGCAATCTAGACTGAAGAGTCAGCTCTTAAGACACAGAAGGAAAATTTCTGCTCACTCCGTTTCAATTACCTGAGTCAGTGTATTTTCTCCTGTTTTTAGGTTGAGGGTTCATACAACCTCCCTTCCCATGCCCTAGGGGGAGAATAACCATCACAGTCTTCTAAGTCTTTTCTTCCCTTCAAAACAAGCCATGCAAGACATGGCCGAAATAAGCTATAGAAAAAGCAGGCTGAAAAACCTTTCTTAGGCAGCAAGAAAAAGGGCAAGGGCACTCAAGCTCTTCCAGCACTGGTTTCCTACACAGGGTCTTTTCTCCACAGCAGAATTAGCATGTCTTGTTCTCCAATTTTATTGGTGTGCTGGATATGTCCAAGAGGAATTACTGTGTGCTTTTGCAATAAGTAACAGAAAGTCACTAACTTTTTCTTGTCAGCAGTGCTCCCAAACTGCCATTTCAGAAATGAAGGATGTCAAAAAAGATCTCATGCTAGGCTGTGTGTTTAATAAATACACTCCTTTTGCCTCAGCCACTGAAGGAGGATGAGTCCTGTGGCTGTCCTTGCTGCCACGTAAGCCTCACACACAGAAGGACATCTCACAGGCCTAGATTACGTTTTCTATGAGTCTAGAAAATTATCTAAGCTATTTTAAGAATGCTAAGGCTACAGGATTAAACACTGCAAAGCACCAAGCTGTGACAAGCTAAGCATCTCTCTTAATAAATCTCAACAAGAGTAATATTTATAAAGCTCTTATTTCAACATTACATTTTCCAGGCCTGAAGCATTTTTTCCTTATGATAACAATGTATATTTTGCAATTGCAATACAAATAAGACTTCAGTACTCAAACTTTAAACAAAGCAGTTCTGTTCAAGTTATATCATTAAAACTTATGTCTCCAAAAGCATTTTTCCCCCCTCACACTACATTTTTCATAGACTTCCACCTGTCTGGAGAAAAAGCTAACAATTAAGTCAGAAATTAGATTAATGTCTGTACTCAGCCACCCAAAATCCAATTATTTTGTTTAGCCTTTTGAATAAAGTACACTATTTTCCAGTAATTGGATTCTCTGAAGTAATAATATCCCAAAGGAAAAAGGTAACAAAATATTTCTCCTTAATTTATTCCTTATTCTATTACAACCTCAGGCTATTAGGTGGATTCTCAAAGACTTCCAAAATGGGTCTACATTAATGGGGGTGGGAGGGAAACAGATGTTAGCTTGAATACTATATCCCTAACACAGGCATTAAAAGCTTTCATAAAACACTGGATGGTCAGCATTTATTGGAAACACAAATACTGTTTTGTCAGAAATATGTCCAACTTAGCAGCAATTATTTTAGAGTAATGCCACAGAGTTTTCCTGACTCAAAAGCTATTTACCAACTTTTATGTCTTCAGAGTCCCCTCTAATTGAAATCTTCCTTGAACTTCTAGTATCAGACTTCCCATAACTCCACTATACATCCAACATCTGCATTAGCCCTTTTGACCATATGTTGTTACTGGATAGTTATGTTCAACTGACTACCCACTGAGCCAGTGCTCTTTCCAGTGCCAATGCCATCAAGCACCTCACTAGGTGCTTTAGTCGGAAAGAATTGCCTACACTTTGTTCTCAACTGTTCAGATTCATATTTAGCTCAGTGACGAATACAAGGCTATTTGCATTCACTTTATCAAACCACTCAGATCACATGCTATTAACAAGTCCTTTTCATTAGTTACTCTCTATGAGTCATCTTCATCCAAATCAGTTTGAGGTTTTATTCCAGCTCACCAGTCATGGGAGGTAGCACGGGACCAGAGATGAACTGCACTAGCTGGACTCATTTCAGTCACGCTCTGGCAGCGACCAGTCCTCAACTTGCATGCAATGCCCTACTGGATCTATACTGTGCCACATCTGGATCATAAATAAAAAGCACAGATTGACCACTACCAGACACCATAATCCTAATAAAAACATCAGCTGTACAAGGCTAGACTCCCCAAGTCTATCCTGACCAGCAGCACCAGCCACCCTCTTGATTCTGTGTTAACTGCTCCCTTATTCACATCACAGACAGGCCTATAATTACATGGGGCTCCCTGGGAGCCTTTTCCTGCCTTCTTGGATGTCTCTCAATTAGCCAGGATTTAATGACAGGAAAATAACCCACAACATTAATTGCCCAGAGAATGCTTTGGGCAACACTTGTCCAGTTTATCTGAATCTATGCAATAAAAATGTGAATTAAGCTGCTGCTACTGAATGTGCTCCTTAACTTTTCTTCTATCACATTGCGAGTGGAAAAGCTTAAAGCACTAACAATTTTAGCTAGCTAACAGTCATATTTTAGTTATATTTAGCACTTCTAAAAGGGCAAAGTACTTGAAAGATGCACACTTATGTATGCTTCCAGCAACATGCTTCTTCACATACATTTGCTAGGTGATTAACTGCTTTGCTTAGTTAATTTTTGAAAGCTACATGCTGGAAAAACACTAACTTTATAATGTCTTCAAAACAAGAAGCATTTATAAACATTCTTACAGTGAGGAATGCAGGCAAAAGTCAGATTTGACACACAGAAAATGCTACAGAGTGACACTTGCATACAAGCAACTCTTAGTTATGACCATGAACAAGTTGCACATATGTTAAGTACACTACTCAACAGAGAGCACCAAAAAGTGATGAACAGGAAGTAACTCCTAACAAGCACCCCCAAAAATTCATAGATTTAGTCACTGAACTGGTGTCTTGATATGCACACAAGGCATTCAGTGCTTTAAAAAAAAAAAAGACTAAAATGGCACCCATGGCAAACCAAATCTTGACACAGCTTTGGGAAGCTGACAAATCAGTCAGGTTAGGAAAAACTCTTTTACAGTATTCAGAAGCATTCCTTTTAAGAAGAACTACGAAATTTATGACAGGACTTGCCACAACCAGATACAGCAGGCCTTCAAAAGGATGGTTCCTGTAGGTTTTGAGATGCAAGAGAGGGTACAGAGCACCTACCTTGAGTGTTTACAAAGCTTACGAGGTCTATTATGCAATTTCCGATCCCAATTCTCTGGATCACTGGAGTTACTGTCATAAGGATGAGGCCGTCCTGCCATTCCACTGCCAGCTTCCTCACACTACTGCTCTCAAAAGCACACATGCAGCACTCACAACCTACATCAAGAGAGCAGTGTTTACCTTTAAATCATGCTACACAGAAGAAAAATTCAAGACATGCAGAATTCCGCGTTGTTACGTTTGGGGTTTGTAAATCAAGAGTGCAGCAAACAGAGACACTGAGGCACAACTGCTGCTTTGTACAACAGCAATATGCTACACATTCTGCTGTAACCTGCCCTAGAGAGACAATTTTGATGCAAGGAATCAATGTTGGCAGGCACATTCAATTTTGCAAGTTAATTTCACTGTGTCCAAACAGAGAAGTCACTGGTTAGAAAACACAAAGCACATACATCACAAATTTCTTTCAAAGGTATAAAGTTAATTCAGAGAATAGAAGACAGACCAACAGTTTTACAACCTAAATAATTCTCCAAGAGGAAAACAGACTTAACATTAACATATCTGACTTCTTATTCCAACATGCAATCAACAGCAACCCTTAGAAACACTCAAAGTAGTCTAGTTTCACTCATTTTGCAGAAAAGTCACCAAAACCCCTCCAAACTCCAGACATTATAAGTCTACTCTTCCTTGGCAATATTATGTCCAACTCATTAGAATTTGCTCATAGATAAAACAACCTTGTGACTGTCAATAAGTCTTAAATGACTGATATTCAAGTCATATCATTATGAAAAAGCAGCCACAAGTGAACAGCTGATGACTGCACAGCATCTGGAAAAATCAAATTACAGCTAGATAAGCCTACCCAGTAATGCAAAGATAAGCCTACTAGCTTTCTCTAAAATTTTAAGCTAAGTATTTTTAGAAACATCCTGTCTCCACCCTACCCCCCTTTATTATACTTCTGTTACATTCAATGAAGCTTATCCTTTTTGGAAGGAAGTCTCAAAGGATTTGAGGTTTCTTTTAAGAAAGGTAGCTTCTCCAATAAAATGTCTCTCTAATCACAGAAAAGTGAATAGCTCTGCAGCAAATTTAGATTCTCTTAGCTAAACTTAGACCCAAAACCTTTTATTACAGCTGAATGGTAGAAAAGGAGCTTCTGAAAAGTGTTAGTTGAATATGAGTTTTTACTTCATGTACAGCTCCAACAAAGCAAACAGATTTTATACCATGTATACAATATCCACCACAGGGCTGGGTTTTGTCCTGTTCCAACAATTAAACACACATTGATTGACTCAGGTGTCCACATTTAAAATTACAGGAAATACTCAACTTTCTCATGCAATAAACAAAACAACCAAATAAAAAAAGCTTCACTGTGTATTACCTGGAAATTCAGGTTATCAAAGCACAGTCAATGTGTCACAGTACTACACAAACACAGAAGGCTGGTGGATTTACACACATTTATCAGGTGACTTTAGGTGCTCAAAAAAGGAGAAACCTACAACCTATTTCAGAACAGGAAAAGTATTATTAGGAAGGAAGGCCAATTCATGCATCCAGTTGTGAGTTACTTCAGCAGCAGTCATTCAGAACTTCGGTGCAATATGATGTACCATTTTCACACACCAGCAGTACAAAAATAAAGACACCTTTTACCCTGAACAGAAGCCAGCTGTGCTCATTAGATCAAGTCACTTCAGCAAGATACACAGCCAGTCCTGCTGCTCGAGGCAACAACCCTGGTTAGAACAAAAAGCAAAGGCCAGCAGCAATCTCCCAGTGGCACACAACAGCTCCCATTCTGCTACCTTTCCCAGCAAGTGACTACCTCAAGTCCTGCTCTGACTGCTGTGTTTGCTGAAGCACCAGTGACAGGCTCAGGCCAAGTTCTTGTTTGTTTCCACAAATTCCCTCCTCCCTTTAAAACCATCTGAAGACCTACAAACACCTTGCCCTCTGGGGTGAGGACCAAAGCCATGCCTAAGCAGAAACAAGTTGTCACCCAGCAGCTCATTCTTCCTCATTTAACTGAGGGAAGATGTCAGTATTTGGATTTAGCTTTTACACTGGAAAGGTGTGGAAAAGCTGCTGGGTTTCCTTACGAGAACTACAGCTGAAAGGACAATTCAGAGCCACTCTCTGAAATTATCTTGCACTCTCTGCCTTCTCCCCACCTTTTGTTTAATGGAACTGGCAGATTGAGCAGGAGGGAGAGGTTCACACACACTTCAAAGAAAAAGATTGTTTTAAGTAGGATCAGTTCCTCAATCTGCTGGGATCAGTTCCTCAATCTGCTTTGCTATGCAGCTACACACTTAAGCTATTACAAACCACAGGTGACACAGAAGGACAGAAATACAAATGGGGCTGGTCCTTGTGAACAACAGAATTCCCTTGTCCCAGCTTAAAGCATCTGAGGAACCCCAGCAGTGTCACTGATGAAGTACCAGACTGGCACACAACTCAGAACTAGAGAACAGCCATGCAAAGAAAAGATCTGAAGGGTCCAAAGCCACATCTCGTGAAACTCCTGATGCAGCTCCAAGCATGTCACCCTATGAACTTGTGCACAAGAAACAGTTTTCTGTCCATCCTCCACTTAGCAGGATGATGACCTCAAATACTATTCAATCTCTCCCAAGAAATCAAGGAACTGCATCTGAAATGCTGCTAAAAGTGAGAAGGCACTGGGAGCACATGGAATAAAGAGAAAAAAAACCCTAAATATCCTTTGTAGCTCACAAAACACTGTCAAAGTGCTAAACTACTGTTCTAATTAGCTAATAAGCAATTCTCCAAGGGTAAGGAATGATTTCTTACCCCTCTGCAGAAAGCTAATACTCCAGTCTGGAGTTATCACAGGGAATAATTGTGCAAAACAGGAAATCAGGAAGCAGGCTTCAGTTTTCAAAGCTTTCAACACAGAACACTTCAGATTTGCTAACATTATTCTGAAGTCCGAATCATCACTGATTTATGGAAGTTGTAGACTACTGAAATACAAGGGAATTGTAAAGAGAGATGCCCAGTGGGTTTGGGAAGCTTATGGTTGATGTGGTAGAGCCAGCCCAGATGTTGCAAAATGCAGTAATTAATGTGTTTACACCAGCACTACTTGAAGAGCTCATGAAAGGATGTAGCATACACTGACTTGTGATAGCTGCAAAACAGATTATGTTAAATAATAATAAAAACATATTCATTTCTGTGCCATAACAAAATATAATGCCATAAGATGCACAGCAGATTAAGCAAGACTTAGACAACATCAGACTCTGGACAGAAGTGGACACATACTTATGTGAGACGCACGACTTGCACTCTTCAGGATGCTGCAGGTGGGGAAAAAAAGTGTTCTCTGGAAATCTTTCAGGAAAGACTTCAAGTAAAGCTAATCTCAACCCATATTAATGTTTCACGCCAGCCAGCCACACCATATCTATTGGGAATACTTACTAAAAAACATAATTAAAAGCCTAAAGTTTTGAGGCAGTGGCCAAGGATGTCATGTTCTAGACACTAGCCTACCATGTAGAATAAAGAACTGATTGCTCCAGCTGTCAGTACAGAAGACAGCATGCAGGTAACTAACATGTCATACTCCAGGCAGCTACTTAGCTTTAAGCATGAAGCCAGGTTTCAGAAGCTCTTCTGCTCTACCCTGCTCCATCAGTGGAATACACTCTGAGGGTGAACCAGGAGTAAGACCCAGCTAGGACAAAACCTGGCATTAGCTGTGACAGAGGAACTCCAAGACTCAGGTTATTTAGATTTCTGTCAGGGCTGACAATCTGCTGCTCACTGCCTCTAGTCAAAAGCACAAAGCAGCAACAACAATACCTAACTCACCAGTAAGACATACTGGGAATGCAAGCACAGTGACATTACATCTTAATTAAGAAACACAGTCCCAAGTACACACACTCATCATGCAAACACCACAGATCACGGAAATCCATACCTGCCAAGGCAGTTTCTGGCAAACCTGTGCAGACACCAGCCACAACTCAGACACATAAAGCAGCTTTAAAAATGTTCATCACTAAAATGTTACCAAACTGATGCTGATGAAAGCATAGCTAAGAAATATCCTTTGCAACACAGTCTCACCATTCACACAGCAGCTCAGGACTGAAGCTTCTCTGAATGAGTAACAAGTAAAACAAAAAAGAAAGTCAAGCAGTCCCAGGAAGCTGACTATTCCTCAAAGGAACAGGATGATTAAACACCTATATGCTACTGGAGACCTTAACAAGAACTGGCAGAGGATTCCCAACTCCCCCTCTCTATTAGGATTCATTGTGTAAAATCAGTCTAGGTCTACCTGTAAAAAGCTCTGTGGGTTGAGCAATTTCTCCCGCTTTAAAGCAGAACCCTGCAGTTACCACTGTTACCACTGCAGGAAACAGGTGCAGAACCTAACTTCTTGCCACTATCACTACTCCTACTATCCTGTCCCTGTGGCCCACCAATATAAAACAGAAGCAGACAGACACAGGGCTTCACAGCACTCAGCACCAGTGACAAGATGACCAGCATGAAACAGAGCATCACATCCATGGTCTGTACCCATGGCTGTACCCAGCAGTAACAAGACATCTCAGGGACCATGCTAATACCAAACAACTTTTCACCTTTTAAATGAATTCTAAATTAGCTTTTCATTAGCCATTAATAAGTAGTGTCATCCATACACCAGCTGTTCACCCCTTTCAAATTCAATGGTGCCCAGAAGGAAAAATGGGCTTCAAGAAGGGATTTTTAACGCGATTTAAGAGCTGCTTTCATTTGTCTTTCTTAATCCCAGGTCTCCCTGGCATTAACACATTAGCACAAACACAAAAGCGCTAAAAAACCTCCTAAGAACAGCATCATCAGTAGATTGCAATGATGACCACAGATAGGATGCAATATGACTACAATGAGCTTTTGAGACAGAAATGGTACAAATTGACAGGTAATATGCAAAGGCTTTTGGTACGAGACTTGTGTGTCTTAATGGACAAAAAATTCTCCATGATGTTTTGCAAGAAAGTGATCTGGCCAAAGACAAAACCAAACTGACAGACCTTCCAAACAAATACAGTGGAACAGTCTTCCTTAACTACAGAGAAATTGCCACTTCCTTTTGACTGCACTCGTGCTCAAGCTCTAGGAATTCAAGGCAACCTAGACAACAAGATGCAGAGACAGATTTTTAATTCAGGTGAAAGGAAACACGTGTGAACTATCAAGCTATGAACTATGAATAATGTGAAGTTGACAGCATGACTTGTATTTCTGGAGCATCTAATCCAAGTGAGCTGAAGAAAGAGAGGGACTTCCAGGAAAAGGATCACTAACGCTGAAGCAACAATAGAGATAAGTGCTCTTTAAATGAATCAGTGTAGATGATTCACAAAAAAAAAGGCAAACAAAATTAAGGAGAACAGAGATGACAATCACAAGGCTACCAAGAAGCCAGGATTTAAGCATGTACTTAGGGTTTTTTTAAGCATTTCTAAGAGGCAACCAGCAGTAAAGAGCAAAAAGATACAATGCTCAATCACTACTTTGGCCCCAAAAGCAGAAACAAACATGGAAAAGGTCTATGATGGTGCTGTATCCAAATTCAGAAAGAAAAAGAGTTCTGAAGTGACATGTTTGATGAGATCAGAGAACAAAAAAGGAAAAATATGTAGAAACAATAGCTAGAAACATCAGATCTATCATTTATTCTGCAAATAAAATATGGTTATGTGGGAAAAAGCTTTATGAAGATATTGAACTAATTATGGACTCATCTGAGCAGGTAAATCAATGCTCAGGGATTATATGATGGCTGTCAAGCAGTGCTAAGCAGTAGCACTGCTTCTGTACAGCCCTCACAGGAATTGCAGGTTTTACCAACAAACACTATACGATTAAAACTAGTAATTTAAGTCGTGTTCAGCCTACTCATGACACCACAGGTACAGGTAACCAGGTTAGCAAGGCACAGCCACCAGACGATGGTACTCTTACTACGATGCTTTTAAAGCGTAAGAGCTTAAGCACATGATCTGTCTCAAGCGATAGAGAAATCCGAGGCAGGGCCCGCGGAGCCAAGCCGTGTCCCAGGAAACCGGGTGAAGCATTCGCAAACGCCCGTGGGCGACTGCAGCACCGCCTCGGTCCTTCGTAGGGCCAGAGACCACCACCGCGCCAGCCTCCCGCAAGCCCTGAGGAGGGCCAGCCCAGGAGCCGCGGACCGGAGCCAGGCGACGACCTCCGCCGGCTCGGCCGCAGCGGTAACAGCCCTGGGCGCGGACGAGAGGCTCGGCAGCCCCGGTACACGACCTCCGCGGAGCGGCGTTCCACACGCCCCGACCGGGCCCTCAGCCTCCCCTCTGCGCCGCCTCCGCCCGCCACTCACCCGCAGGGCGCCGCGGCCGAAGCCACCGTCCCTCGCCGCCGCCACCGGCCGCCGCAGCCAGGCCCAGCAAGCAACAGCGCTTCTCGCGAGAACCGCCCAGACGCAGAGAAGGAGGAGGCAGCAGCGCCCAGATCTCACGAGACTTGAGGAGCAGAGGGCGGGCCGGGGCGAGAGGCGCCGCGGTTGCTAGGGGCGGGCTGGCGCTCTCAGCCGGGTACGCTGTGTCCAGCCTCGGGTTGTCTGAGGGCTGCTGCTGTGCCGCGAGCAGTGACCGGAAGCCAAGTCGCGATCCCACCGAGCGCCGCTGCAGGGTGTACGGCTAAAATAGGCCGAGCGTCCGCCGCGAGTGGAGGCTGCCGGCATGAGGGCCTGTGGGAGGCGGTGCTGGAGAGCGAGCGCCGCCCGCCGGCGGGAAGGGCTGCGCCTCTCGGGCTCCCGCCCGCGGCCCAGGAGCGGTAGAAAGGTGAGGAGGCAGCTTTGCCCACCAGAGCTGCACTGGAGGGATGGTAGCTAGGCAGCTGGAGCGCCGTCAGTGTTCACACACAGGTCTTCTGAGGAACAACCGTGACCAGTTTAACATGCAGCCAAGCCTCGAGCCTATCTTCACGGTGCTCTGGCACGGCTATCCATCTGTCCCTGCCTGGCACAGAAGAAAAAGCCAAAGGATATTACACAGTTTAGCTAGACAAGCTGACATCTCTGCTACCTCAACCTTCATCCTCAAACTGATTCCTGGTTTAAATGACGGCTATATTTGTTAGGTTTGTACAGCCCTATAGGTTACAGAGAGCCTGTGTAATCTGCAGTCTATTTAGGAGTAGCATTAGTGGATGGAACTTTCATTCCATATCACACCAGTGGAGCTGTCATGTCCCACATTGTTGGCAACTTCAGTGTAATGAAGTATCGCTGTTGTTAGGATGACACTTAAGCCCTTTGCACTCCTCGTGGGTGGAGAACAAAATGGCACCAAGCTGCAGGTGTATTCAGATCTGAAGACATTTGTCTCTTTTCTGAGAGAATCTCTTCATCATTAAATACTGGCAAAGCTGGGCTTCCACATGAGGTGAAAGGACTGTACAACTCTAGACAGTAACTATATTGAAGCAAATTGGAATTAGCAAAGAGTTTGGAAGAAGAAAGAGAAGGAGCAAATCTCTGCCCAAACTTTTGAATGTTTATCTCTTCTCCTTCGTGCACTGTGGGAAGACAGTCAGGTTACCCACTGGATATTTCATGGCAGCTACACTGTGAATATCAGCCATCATGGGGTCTTCTCAGAGTCTCAGAAAGTGCTGTTCTAAGCCAGTGTTGGACCAGATCTGCTAGGGAAAACAGGCAGGTAAGAGGCAACATGAATCTATATCCTACTGATGAGTGTATTCACCCTGAGCAGGGATTCTGATTTAGCTTCTGGTGGAGGAAGGTGACCAATTTGCTCTCAGATTCCAGAAATGGCAAGTCTACAGCCAATGCCTCTTGTGTGCTTTTTATATACCTTACAGAGCATCGTTTCAGCAGCACCTAAGGATTAAAGATTCAGTGAGTGTTCCTCTCTGGGCTTGCCTGATGTGCCAGCAGATATGACTGCTTCAGGCAGGGAATATTAGATAGGCAAGTTGTACAGGGAAAGAGGGGGCAAGAGAGAAAGTCTTTGTGTCTGCTATATTGAAATGCCCCATTAAAGACAGAAACTTTGCTATAATACACAGCAAAATACCGATCTGTTGGATGATTTCCATCCTTTAACAACAACCTGAGATAAACCAGGCAGTTCTAGAAACCTACCAGCAGAACAATGACGGCCAAGCAGCCCACACAAAAGCTGTCAGAATGAGCTAACGAGGCGAGGAGTCAGATGTTAGATGCTGTTTAACAGGGAGCTGAGCAATTTGAAACAGCAATATTTACAGCAGCCAAAGCTCACAGCAGCCAAAAAAGCCAAACTGCTAGCAGTTAAGTCACCAGCAGTAGGTTTTAACTATAGATCTTACCATTGGTCTAGTTTTTATCAGAGTCCCTGTGATTTTGGTTTTGCTACTTTCTCATGGGTTTGGGTCTTTCTTTTCACATGCTGCTGTTTCACTTCCAGTGAGGATGGATATTGCTATTAGTGCTTCTTGTTTCAGTGAGTCATGAGGGAGAGACATGATTCTCTTTCTTTTCACTGAGAATTCTGTGTCAAACAAGTGCATACAGTAGATCTCCACCTGCATAGGATGGATGCATAACCTGGCCTGCATCTAAGGCAGGTTCCAGTGCATGGATGGGAAAAGAACTCGAGCGTTCCCAAGCAGCATGCCTCTGTTTCCTCCAGTGACATTGGCTGGAGAGATTTTGGCTCATACTAGCTAAAAGCTCCCCATTCAGCCCTGTTCAAGCCATGTTCTTCACCTCTCTTTCCTTGAAATTGAGACAGTTCCTGAATTTGGCACTTGAAGATTGTACAGTTTCTGCAGCTCTGTTATTATTGTAGGGGGACATAAATAGATTTGTGCTAGGTGAACACCTTTTATTTAATCGTCAATATCATTTTGTGGGCAGGAAAGACAAAAGGAAAAATAAAAAACTGCTTTCATAATGATATTTGGATTTCTATTGCTGTCATCAAATCAGATGGCTTAATAATCTTGCCTCAAACGTTAAATGATATTAGAATAGTTAGAGGTCAGTCCCTTCTTATGCTTTGAAATAATGTCCAAGAGTTTTTGGTCCACTTTATTTGGTAATACATCAGTGAGACAGAGGTACAACAATGCAATTTGATTTCCTTAAGTTAGCACAGATGTCTGATAAAAGAATAAATAGAAAGTGCACTTCAAGGCCTCAATTCTATAAATGGCCAAGTGGCATGGACCCTTACATTACTAACAGTATGGCCAAGAGTATGAACTACAGTTCACTAGTTACAAGTACCTTTCTAGCCTACAGCAGATTACATTTATATTTGTAATGATTTATGAGTTTTCTACTAGGTTCCCCAAAGTGTGCTAGACAAACCAGGACAACCATTCAAAATAATTTTGTATTTGCTGCTTTTATGAATTATTGTTATTGTAATTTATTTTTTTCACATCAGTATTTATGTCTGATTCATTTTGAATCCTGCTTGAATGTATTGCAGCTAATGGTTCCTCTTCCAGGTTGATTTCTGCACATTAATGGTTCTCATTTTGGGGGATTTGGCAAACTGAAATCCCAATTGTACAAAAAGAGTGCTTATGAAAATGAGTAGTTTTACTTATGAGAGCCACTGGTCTCACAAACAAAAAATACTTACATATGAGGCACAGCACAACATACAGAAATTCAGAGAGAGACAGTTCACAGCAAAAATTAAGGACAAACTGATAAATTGCAAGATTTTTCTTTCCTTTGTAGTTGTCTGGCATGGAATCATTTCCAAGTTCTGTAGTCAGGGCTGTGCTTAGCTACATGCTACCATCTCTGCTCCCACTGTTTCTGCTGTTAATTATAGGTTCTATTTCACACAGAATTTGTTTTCATTTTATCCCTTTGTACTTTAATCTTGGGCTTTGCCTTCCTACTTTAATTTTTTATGTTTGCACTCTCTAATCCTGAATGATTATCATGCAGCTTTTGCTGGGTAATTAATGTTCATCTGATGTTAGGCCTTCTTCTGAAAATGAATGTGGATTTCAGTTTAGATCTTTTCCCTAGTACAAAGTTAAACACAATTTAACCCTAGGCCAAATGATGTCCTGTTCTGAAGACGAGTTCTGCTGCCTTTATTCCTTGTTGGTTAGTGGTGCCAGTAGGCCTAGAGATTACATCCAAATGCTGTCCATGCAAGAGTACTAGAACTCCTCTCAAGTGATTTGTCAACTTTCTTACTGTTTTGGGTTTCTTTTTACGCTGGAAATGTATAAGATATATAAGCCATCTCAAAGATAGTCAGAAATTAGCAGCAAAGGTCATGGGTAGACTGTAAATACATTTTATTATGTGGTTGTGAAATGTCTAACTCAGTGGGGCTCTAGTCTTGCATGGAGCCTTTAATTCTTATTGCATTTTGAATAAAAATAATCAAATGCCCTACTTGATCAGTGCCATACAGACATCTGCTTACTTGGACAGCCCTGAGGCTCTGGCATTTGTCACTAGGGCTTGGTTTTAAAGAGCACATCCATGTAAGCTTTGTCCAGATCGATGGCTTTCTTCTGCACTGCTTCCCGCAGGTGCTCAGGGAGCAGCCTCCGACTCCTGGGCTCCCCCAGGACAATCTCCTCCTTATTTCGAGGCCTCTGGGTCCTAGCATCCTCCAGGGCACTGTGCACATCCTGCAGCTTCATCTGCAGCCAGTCCTGTCTCTCCACAGCGTGTCGATGCTCTCCCAGATTATGCATTAGCTGCATCTCACTCACTGACCTTTTCCTGTGTGAAAGAAAAGCAAAGAAAGAGACTCAGGGTGGCCCTGCTTGAGTTCTAGCTCTTCACTCCAAACCCAGCTTGGGGAACTTTTGTGAGGTGTCACAATACAGAGTTGGAGAAGCTCCTTGCCTAATTTGCAAGGGCTAGATTAGACACCTTTGAATGTGTCTAATCATGTACTTACATCATTGGTCTTCCATCAGAGATTGTAATAAAGCACATGGCATATAAAATGATTGCAGTCCTGGCCAGAGTTTTTATAGAAGTCATTTTGTCTGCAAAGATAGAAAGGAAAAGATGTATAAATCTGTATTTCAGGTAATTACTGTTCATTCCAAAGAAATTTAGTTCAGAAAAAAAAGTTGAAGACAGACATCAGAGAAGTGATTTTGACAAATAATTTTTGTGGTGAAATGGATGAGAGCAAAGAATGCAAATGAAGAATTTAGTTCTAGTGCCGATTTTGTGAGCAACTTATTGTTACTTCATAGGCAAGTCTAAGAACTTTGGTCAGCCTTAGGTACCAATCCCTTTGTTAAGTGGGTGAAAAGCACCATGTTCTTCCAATACTACTGCTACTATTATTACTGTAAAATCATGTATGAGTAAAGAGACTGACAGTTTTCTTCACAATTTTCCACAGAGGCATAACTCTGCTGAGTTATGTCATTCCCTGTTTAATTACTAAGAGAAATCAGAACTGAACCCTTCCTTTTTCTCAGTGATAATCTTTCCTTGCCAGTCTGAATGCCACTCTGCATTGGACATCATCAGCAAAACTGATGGCATCTGTTTGGAAAACATTTATTACTGGTGATGCTACAACAGGCAGAAAAGACATAGTTCAAATATCTGCCTCTAGCTTGCATTTTCAGTGTTAGCAGCTAGAAAAGGCATCTTTTTGCTATAGCTTAAGCAATTTGATAGAGAGTAACTGAAACTTCAGAAATATAAAACTCCACAATGTCTTTTTTTTTTTGCACTATTTTCTGCAGCTTTACTCTAGGTCAGAAAAGCATCTCTTGCAGAAAACATCTATGACATAGTATCTTACATGAACATATGAGTGTGCTCCTAGGATTAAACCAATACTAGGAATTCAGGAGTTGAATTCACTTCAAGATATTTCTAACTCAGTGCCTCAGATTTTTTCATTTTACAGATCTGGTTCAGATCATAAAACAGTTTGATCTTCCTAATATTCACTTTCTTTAGAAGATAGTCTGAAAAGAGGCTAATGCAGAAATGGATAAAGAATCAGTGATACAATTGTCTAAATAAGTCTTCCAGAGAAGTTGGAGAAAAAACAGAGTACACTTACCAGTTAGTATCTTCAACAGATTTCTGGTTGGGGTATGTCAGCAGATGACTGTCTCTTGATGTCAAGTATATTTAGAGACTCCTGAATTGGTTTAGTGAACCCCTTAAATGTAACTTGGAAATAGAGCTTCCAAGTAACTCAGAAGCCCTTTTATTGTCTCAGTTGATGTCACTCTCAACACACACCCTCCTGACCCTCATGTACCCACCCTCAGATGCTTGCGTTAATTCGGCATTTGCAGGGAAAGGAAAGGTCTCAGCAAAAAGAAAGTATCCTGAGCAGCTGTGCAGAAGTTTGACTTTCAAATTCAGGCTCTCTGTTACTGATAGATCCATGCCCATGACAGCATGAGCTCTGAAGCTGCTGGGAGGGTCTGCAAAGAAACATTTGTGTTGTGAAATGCAGGCAGGTAAAAGTGAAATGAGGCAGTGAGCTTAGTGATATACAAATGCAAGAGTCAAGCAAGATGTTGAAGAGCTGACATCTCTAATGCTTGTGGGAAATAAGAATAGTCACTTCAGGTCAGGTACTAAGTCTCTTTGTGAAAGAATCCACTGCAAAGGAGTAGAAGCCCCAAGCTGATAGAGGATCATGTCTTCAATGAGAAGCTGATGGCACTGAGAAGTTGTTAAAAGCAGTGTTAGACCCTCAGTGTTCTGCTGTACCTATACCTATGAGTAGCCCTGCATCTCTCAGATGTGCTACAGTAAATGGAGGCATTTCAAGAGGCTGCAATCTGAATTAGTACTGTATAAATGGTGGAGAAGAAATCTAGAACTCTTTGCCTACCTTCTAAGGAGTGAAATGTGTAAATCAGCAATACTTTCCCATATCTATGAAGAAAAGATTATTTTTGGCTGCAAGATATTTTTCCTACATTAGATGCTGCTTCTGAGTTCTAGCACGTTTCTCCAGAAAAAAGTAGGTTTACATTGGCACATTTTAACTCACTGTTTGGAAGCTATTATTTCTTTTGCCATGAATGCCTTTCCACTATCTACCTGTTGTAGTTCACAAAAAGGTATAAAAGATATTTTATGGTTTTATATTTTATTATATATAGAATATATATTTATAATACTGATTGGCACATATTGTATTCTCATGGGGAAAGGAAGGGAAGAACCAGAATCGTCACAAATCTCTGAAGCACTCTGCTGGTTCCCTCAGTAAACAGAGAAGTAAAGAAATAATCCAACTTAAACAAGTGGAAGAAAACAGGGTAGAGATGGCTTCCAACACTATACAACATTACAGTTGTCAATATTAGAAAATCTATTGTATGTAAGAAAATTATATTTCCATCTAAACTAGCAGCACCTGAGAGCAAAAAATGGCAATAAGCTGTTAGTAACAACTGCAAAAAGAATGTTAGCAGCCTTGAGTTGCTGACTGAATTCTACTAGTTGCAGTTGCACACCTTACAACACACATGTAAACCTGAAAGAGATCCCAGGCTGGAGCTCTGAGTAAAACTGGGGCAGAGCAAACACCAGAGTATGATGTTGTGATTGGAAATAATTTACCTCAGAAACCTACAGTGTGTTAGTGTAGATGCCCTTGAACCAGGTTTCATTTTACCTAGTTAAGGTGCTGTCATAGCTAGTCTTCAAAACGACTCTGAAATAGGATTGCTTGTTCATGGTCATTTTTGTTCAAAGATACTAAATAGATTGGGGCTAAAATTTCATGCAAAGATGGCTAAACTTGATGGTCCAGAAACAGTCACCTGTGAAAAAATACAACAGACAAATTAGAACTGCAGTGTTTGCCTCAGATAATACACAAAAAGAATAAAAACATGGACTCTATGCTCCACTAGCTGTAAACAAATTGACCCTGTGGTGGTAATTAAAGAAACTTCAAATTACAGCTCAAAGTTGGCACAACTTTATCTGCAGATGCAGAAAAATAACCTGTTTGATTGAGATGATTATCCCTGATACCCAATAGTAATGTTATAAGAAAATGCATCTGCTAATAACTTCTCCTATCTCATCTTTAGCTGGTAAACTTGGGAATGACAGATAATGGACCAAATGCAGGTAGTTCTTTTACAAAATGCTCCCATTGGGTACATTTTTGTTTGGCCATAGCATATGCATTGTGTATATGGAATGATGCAATGATGAGCTCAAAAATCACTAGACAATCATAGTTCAAGTTTGTGGTTATTTCTTCATGTCTGCCAGCAAACTGTCTCAGGCTAGCTCCAGGCTTGAACTGAGTGGTCTCTTTGCTCACCATCTAAAAACATAGAATGTTACAGGGGAAAGGAGGCAATAGAGCACTACAGACTGGGCTAGTTACAGCAATGGCCTCTCTATGCCATGAGGCACTACAGACAGCAAACAAGGGCATGGCACTGCTGAAGATGAGGGAGAGGGCTGAAGAACTGAAGATGCTGGAATCATAGTGGAGGAGGGAAGAGCTGAGCATAGCCTTTTCCTCTGACGAGACCTTTTCTTGATCAGTCAGAGGGCTCCCCTTCCCTGACCTTCCCTTATAGATGGTACAGATACCTGAATCAAGGGGGCAGGAACAAAGGCTCTGTGCTGCTTTGTTTGCAGGTGGCGTGCCGCTTACGCTCAACTTGTGCCATTGGCTGTAATCAGACTCCAGGGCTGAAAACAAGCTGAAAGCAACTAGATTTTACAGCCAGGTAGGTGAACAATGGCCATATTCTAAACATTCTGAATTATTTATCATCTACTTCATATAGTCTATTCATTCTGTCAGGAAAAAATACTATACTGCATCTTGAAGTGAAACACATCCTGAGATACATCACTGGAACATGGCTAGAGGACACCAAGCTGTCTAGAATTGTACTTCAAAGTGCCTAAAACATATTTTCACCACTCAGTTATGTAATCTGGTGTATTAATATTCCTACAGAATTCTTCATCCCCTAGATTTGAGGATTAAATACTGCAGTCACATTGTTTGTGTGCTATTTATGAAAGCAGACTTTTTCCTTTTGACTTGTTCCAGATAAAATGTTTCCTCACTGCAACTATGGCTAAGAGAGTATTAGTAGATCATGGAGCAAAGGCAGCAAAGTAATTGGTGACACACTAGTTGATTGGTGAGGCAACCTTTCTAAATGTGTCCAAGGAATGTTTGTGCCCTGACACAGTGAAGAGCCAAAGGAACAGTCAGTAAACTCTTTAGAACGTCAGTTGATTGACAAGATTTGTGGCTTTTCAAATACCACAGCAGCGTGTTTGGTAATTTATGTAAGCAATATTGGGTATCTTCAGGTATTTTTTGGGTTCAGGCAGCTAGATGAAGGTTCAAGCACATGGCTTTTGCCAATTAGATGAGAAACAGCAGCGACTCGTGAAAATCACAAGATGGCCTATCACAACTTTAGTTTGTGCCCAATCTGCTTCAGACAATGTGGGTTTAGCAGCTACTGGCAAATATGAATTGCCTGCCAGGATATTTTTCTCCAGTTACATTAAGTCTTTCATCTGAGGATTGCAGTGTTCCTGAATGTCCCTGATTTCTTTCTGAGGAAATTCTATGCTGCTGATGTTTGTTTCTAGGTTATGGACATTTAGGCAAAGACAATTTAAATGCAAACCTCACTGAGAAAGACATCAGGGAGAAAACAGAAGCTGGTAGATTCTAGTCCCAGTCACCTGACTTTAAGTACACTTGCTTACCTAGGAAGACAAACTGGACGCTGTGATGGTAATTGTGGTCCAGATTGTATCCATGGTTTTCACTGATTAAGTAAAACATCTTCAGTGTCTGAGCGAACACCTCCTTTTTCTTTTCATTTGGTTTAGCCATGTTATCTAACAGAGCTATCCAGTTTATCATGGGATTTCTTTATTGACCAGGCTTTGAGGATATGATCATGAACACAGGACTGTTTGCTCTCTGCATGCCACCCTATACCATGGCTGCATAGAATTACACATAGCATTACATGGCTGGTTTGAAGCCTAAATGGAGAGTCCTGCTTACCTCATCGCTCTCTCATGAGAAGAATCTGAAGCTTGATGAGAGAGCCCAGAGCAGCCTGGAGGAATGCTGCAATGGCTGCTGTTAAGGGAAGTCATGAAGATGAGGTGCCTCTTAGTCTCTACAGAGACACATTTCAGTGGTCAGTAACAAACATGCTGCAGTGCATCAGGAACAAGGAGGAAAGCTATGGTTGGTTTCACTCGTACATAGTGGCTCATTTGTAAAGTACTGGCAGTGAATTGTAAACTAAATATGGAGGCATTTATTGAGCTGTTAGTGAAAGCAGAGGTTGTAGTTCAGATTGAGAGGTTCTGGTAAATTCTCTTCCAGCTTAGTGGGATATCAGCCCCCACGACTCTGAAATGCCCTGCTGGCAAAGCCTGGCTGAATTTGTTGCTGTAAGGAATGCCCTTTTTCAGTAGGTAGGAAGCTGGTGCACTGCTCAAACCTGCTGTTAGATCAGTAACAAACTGAGTTATGCATATGCACTTGTATATATAGTGACATATAGGCCAGAGTGTTTACTGGCCCGTTACTGGCACTAAATACTTTGTGCAGGCTTGAGTTCCCTTGTAATGACATGCAGTGTAGTTGGAGCTTGAACACAGGCTCAGGTTCTTTTTTGTCAGCCTTGAAACTCACAGGGCATCCCTGCCAAACCAGCCAAGGAGACCAGTTGTGAGAGCACAAGTGAGCCCACAGAGCAATGCATCTCCCACTGGAGCAGGGATGAGTTTACACTCCATCTCCCCTCCTTCACCAGCCTGAAGCACCTCACTCCAGATCCCAAGATTCAGGAACCCTCTCTTCAGCACACAACTGTACACACAGGCACAGACATGCACGTTCTATAGTATCATCATTTTAAAAGCAATGAAGATATCTACTAAAAAAGGTTACCTAGTGTTCATTGACTCCTGAAAGTGGGAGGCAGGGAGCAGTTGGTACCTACAAGTATCAGCTTTGACCTAACACAACCACTGTGAGACTGAATGTGCTAGCTCTGCACAAAATACCCATGAAGACTCAGGAGGATAGAGGAAGGAACAATGAAGGTCTGCATGTTTTATGCAGGTAGCCACATTATTTTTCTATCCTTTCTACTGAAAAGACATTTCAAGTTCATATTCCCATATTTTTTGCAGTCACTGCAGATGAGCAGATAGCATCCAAGTAAGCAATCCAGAGCTTGATGAAATCTCATGGGAATGAGGGGTGCCATTTACAAAGGAATGATGACATCTCAGACCTTTCCTTCAATCCAGTGAATGTCCTGAAAAAATCTTAGTCCACAGTCAGCTGAAAAACTTGAAAACAGAGAGAACTGGCAAAAAAAATCATTGTTTGGCTTGGGTTTTGAAAGAAAATATTGTGCTAGGTGCTTTGCAAACAAGCAAGCAGTTGCAGAACCTCTAATAAGGTGTTACCAAGGGGAAAAATGTGTTCTGTTTTATATGAAGCTTTTCATTATTTGAGATCCTAAGTATAGCAAGCAAAATGGTTTAAGTTATATATTAAAGACCTTGTGCAAGAAACAAAATCCTTTCAAAGAGAACTTCTAGGTACAAGACTTATCAAAGATTAACCCAGTAGTTCAATATTTTGACCTGCAGGTTGTTTTCATTCATTCCTATGCACAGTTACCATTCTGTAGCAGTAACAATGGGTTCCATAGTTTTAAAGTTATCCTAGAAATACATCTTAGAACACAGAAGATCATGGAAAGAAAGGATTCTGAGACATCATCTCTGGGACCCTTGTGAAATTAAAGATCAGAATAATTTAGGCAATTACTGCCTTAGTTTTCCCCAAACGAGTGTCTCTTCTCTCAGACACTCTTGCAACTCCTTTAAAAGGAGTCTCTGCAGATCTCAGTAACAGAAATGATCTGAGAAACAAAGGAATGGTGAGAAGCTGATAGGAAATAGGGCACACTGATGTGCAAACAGATGCCGAGGCACTGCGAGCATCTCAGAGCCCCAAATCTCTCTGTTTCTGAGAGATCTAGAACTACTTGTGAGAGCATCAATTGACAAAGGTGCACAGAGATGGCTTGAGCTCACTGGTTTTGTTCCATGCTAGCATCTGTGCTGTAACTATAGGAACAGGCTCTATAAATAGCCCAACCCAGTTACCTCTTTCAGAACTTCAGGGATGGCTAATCCCCCAAATAGCTGAATTACATAACTCTGTTCTCTCAGCACTGGTTTACTCTGCAGATAGCGTTCTCCGTGCACCACTGCTCAATGAGTGCATCCCTCTGGCTTGCATGCAGTACTCCCTGGAGCACTGCACTTGCCATAGTCAGACTAACACAAAGGAGCAGGCTGAATTGCCAGCATCTGAGGAGCTGGACTTTGGCAGCAGATGTTTGTTAAAGTGCATGTGAAAAGAGATGTGAAACTCCAGACCATAACACTGATTCTGGAGTTAAATTAGGTAGGGCCAGAAAGGCACCTTTTGGCCTCACTAGGATGAATGCACATGGCTGAGTTAAATGAAAGGAAGCAAATGTTCAAATTGAATCATGCACATGTGCAAGACTGTCCTAGAACTTAAGTTGCAGCAGAAGCTAGAGAAGTGTTTGTTCCTCTAGAAAGCAAGAGCACTTGAGAAGCACTCTGTACTAAACAGAGAGAACTGGCATGGAGTTGGGAAATCTGTCCTTAAAGGAGCAGCTCTCCACAGATCTGGGCCCAGTGTTTTGTAAGTGGAAATGCTATTCTTGCTAACTCCTAAACCCTAAGGACCTTTCACAGGGAAGTTGTGTCTTGGAAGGATTTGCAAAGCCCCACAGGAATCCTTACTGCAATATTCTGTCCAGCTACTGCCTTCTCAAGCTGAGCAACCACAGAAGTCACTGCTAGAGTACTGATGTTATCATCTGCACTGGCATGGGCAGATCTGAAGACAAGCATGCTCAGAGATGACCTCATCACATTAAGGATATACTCAGAGGAACAGTATCCTTCCAGGAAAGAGTGCTCTACAGCTGTGTTATCACTGATGCCTGAGCAGGTCTCTTGCTAATGCTAATTCTCAGACCCTTTTTGAAGGAAGGGTTACTTGATGCATTTTGCAGATAAGCAAACAGGCAGAACTGTGTCCACTAATCTCACAGCTGAAATCTCCCTAGAATGACAGGAAATGTCAGCAATCAGCCCCTGCAGGCATCCCTGTCTGGAAGTGCCCATCCAAGTGCTCCCCACTGTGTGCCATCATGGCTGCAGAGCCCAGGAGCTGGACTTGTTTGGTATGGGAAGCCCTGCATTCCAGGCAGCAGTGCAGACCCCAGGGCTGGCAGTCCATTACTGCTCTCCTATGTAATGTTTACAAGCTCTTTGCCACAAGTGAGCTAACACCTGCAGGAGACACATATTTCCCACTCTGCTAGGGTTCCAGTCTCATCCTTATGTTGATCTTCACTGAGGATTTATACAAAATCTGTGTTTTTTAAGCTTCTTGAGTGTTGCTAGAATTCCACTCTCTGTGTGTCCTAATGCTTCCTGCTCTCCAGACATCCTTGCTTTCTCTCCTTCAGCCTTCACTCTTTTATCCATTTCTGTTGTGGCTCTCTCCTGGGTTTTTATTCCCACTTTCTAATCAGTCCTAACACAAGTTACCTACCATATCTCTGAGGAAATATGAATACATATTGTTCTGCCTAATTTCTAGCTCTGTTCTTCTGAACCATGAAGTAAAAGCTCAAGGCAAAAATACGCACAATGAATGGAGTGATTGTCATTGTTGGGATTTCTGGGGAGCCTCACACTGACAGCTGTTATTGCTGATGCCAATCCCACCTCCATCTAACAAACCCCTTCTCTCTATTAGCTCACTGCACAAGTATGATAAATACTTTGTTCCAGGCATTTCCTCATGTCCTAGGCCTTCTGTGATGGTGAAACACAGGTGCTAACAAGTTGCTCAGCTTATGTGGCTGCATTGGAAATAGCAGTAGACTAACCAGGTGATGATATCACACCAATGTTTTGCATTTCCAAAGGAATATCTTGCATTTTATTCTTTGAGCACCCACCATGAAACAATAGAAAGGGCTTTTCAAATTCCGCAGTCTTCAGAAGACACCTCTGTCCATGAAGAGGAAACTCTCAACTCTCTCCTGTTTCACAGAATCACTGAGATTCTCAGAGGTTCTTCCTGTAGCCCAGCTGCCTGCCCAAAGCATGGTCAACAATGAATTATTGCCTGTGGCAGTGATAGGGATGGTTGGGCTTGATGATCTTAGAGGTCTTTTCCAACCTCAATGATTCTGTGATTCAGTGAATACAGGCCAGGTTGCTCAGGGCTCTGTCTGCTTGGGTCTTGAAACTCTGCAAAGGCAAAGCTCCCAGAAGCTCTCTAGGCAACCTGGTTTAGTATTGAATTACCTGGAGGGGAACCTTTTTCCTTGGCTTGTGTTATCAGTACATCTGTAGAGGTGATTGATTTTTTCAGGTGTCTTTCCTAGAACCAGAAAAAAAAAATCAAAGGCACAAAATTCTATATGGGAGGAGGTGTCACCTGAGCTTATTACACTGTGTCAATCCCACAGGCAATAAGAAGCAGCAGCACTTGATAATGTTTTTCCCTTCACTCAGTGCTAGGCAGAGTAGAATGGATTTGGTATTTTTGTGTTCTGACCCAAAAGAGCTATGACAACACTTTCAAGAGTCAAGTGGCAGTGGGTTCCTTCAGTGTACATTAGATGGACCAAGTTTCCTTGTGTGGCCCTTGAAACTGGACTTTTTAAATTAGTACAGTCGTACAATGACAGAACTGCAAGTTTCCTCAGAGAGCACTGCTCTTAGTTCTTGCTGGGGAAACTCCCCTCACTTGTGCCAATGATCCTAGAAGGAGAATGGAGCCTACAGATCAAATTCCCTAGCTCCCAGCTTTCTGTTCTGAGAGGCAACCAGGCAATCCTTAGCAGAGACAGTTCTTAGGCCAGTGTAAAGGTAGGGATGCACAGCAGGAAGGCTGTTCTCAGGGAAGTTCATTTGGATTAGATTCTGACCTGATCTCAGTTTATTGACACCATCCATGGGCTTCTGTATTGAAAAACATGCATGTTTGCATATTGGAAAAGTCTGTAAATTGTGCCCCTGCAGAGCTAGTGAAAGTTTAGGGAAGCTCCAGCTCCTAGAGGGATAAGTGCTCCTACTTAAACTGATGTTTGGTCTGGGAACCTTATGGTGGATGACATCCACCATGAAAGATTCAGTTGTCCCCTGTGCTGCCAGAAAGGATAGGAGTTTGCTTGCTGGAGACAGGAGACAAAATGTTAAGAAGCTGGGGAAATTGCTTATCATTTTTACATGGATAGTCCTCAATTCTTGCATGCCTTAGAAAGCTGACCAAGGTCACTTTGTATCTCAGGGCCTAATCAGTGTGCTATCAGATTTGTTTTTTCCAGATTTTAGTGTTAGAGCCATGATATAAAGAGAAAAGAGTTTCTTTCGTGGTGGAGACGTTTCTGTGTTGCACACAGGAAAGCTGCAGACCAGAGAGTTGCTGGCAGGACACTGCTGGGTGACAGCTGAGCAGCAGCTGAAGGCAGGCCCTGAGCAACGCTGCCCTCTCATGGACACAAGGGAAGGCTTTCTGCAGCTCAACTCTGCCCGTTAATCGTCAGCAGGAGGGAGAAGGGAATGCAACTCAGTGCTAGGGAAGAGCAAAAAAGGGTCAAGTAAAAGAGCTGCAGAATCAGAGTTCTGGTTTAGAGAAATCCTCATAACCACTGAGTGTTGCTTTGGTGTCAGTGGGACTGTACTGGGTTTATAAAGTGGACTGGAAAGCTATAAAATGTCCATCTAGCTAGGTGAAGTTGCAAAAGGCATGCCTCTAATAAAAAGATGACTCTGAGAGCACCCAGAACAGACTTCTGAAAGAAAAAGTAATGACCCGAGGAACTACTATGGAGTTATACTTAAGCAAAGTGTGTACTACTAAGTAACAGCTATTTTAGGAGGATTTTCTTGAATGGCATCTGAGCTTTATCCATTTTTCCCATACCTAAAGAAGAGTACCTATGTGAAAACATCCTAAACCAAGCAGGTCTAGGATGCAGAACTGAACTGAGTCTTGGTTTTTGCATAACAAGAGGTGCAGTTATACTTTGTGATACAACACAGCCCATGTAACGTAGTGGGCTGCTCATCCTTCTGATGCATTCAGAAACCAGTTAGCATTACTGTCTCTGCCTAACTGGTCTTTCCATGTCAGCTGTCCAGAACCTCCCAGATACATCTGGCAGTTGCTGAGAGAGAAGGCTTGTTGTCTATCACAGCAACCCACAATACATCAATACTTCTCCACTCCCTCAGACTTACTGCAGCACTTGTCTTTCCTTTCACAAGGTGCAGATTACCTGAGATGTTCCTGAGGGAAAAATCAAAGTTCTCTAAGGAGTCTTAAACATGCCAGTCTTCCTAAGTGTGAAGTTCTGGACACAGGGGGCTTGTTTTATGTCTAATTCATTGTACTTTAAACCAAGGTACTCCACAATTTTGGTGGGATTACAAGTACTGTAGTATGCACTGTTGCTTGAAGAAATGCTGGTTAACACCTGTCTCAGACTAGGGCACACAAATATGCTATGTTTCGGCATGTAAAGCAACTGGAATGATGCTTCCAGAGAGCTGGAGCAAAGCTCTTACCCTTCTTCAGCCATGGCTGTCATCAAATGATTATACTATTTTGACTGTTGATTCCTCCCATCCTTCTCTCTGCACAAGTCTCTAGAGAGTTCACTCCAGGCTATTCCACTTCACTTCACAATAATAAACAGTGTAGGAGGAAAAAAATTGCCTCAATACATAGCAATTTGATATTATTTTCTCCAATGAAATGCAAAAGCAGCTTGTCAGTTTATTGTGATTCTGGGTGCCCTTAAGCTGGCACAGGGCATGCTGCTTGCCTCTAGATGGTGCCCTCACCACCTCGAGAGAGTCAAGAGTGCCAGCAGCTCTTCATGACAACTTCTGTCATTCTCTCAGAATTAACAGAAACTCTCTCAAAAGGCATGCCTCTAATAAATGCTAGGATGCACATGAGTGACCCATCCCTTAGCTTCAGGTATTTCCCAGATACTGTGAGGAAGTGATTTTAACTCTAGGAACATGATGCTCACTGTGGTTCTAGTTTCCCATCTAAAATGGGAGATACCACTTACATGACTGAAATGCTGATACCAACTCCTCACCATCCTGCTTCCTAGATTTGCCTCTGAACTGATCCTTGGAATATTATTCCAGGATATCTACTGGCATATTTGTTCTTGAATTCCAGGCTGGAGTTTGTCCAACATTGTGGCTTCTCTAGCAGTAGTTTGTTTTACTGTTCCCACCATTTTCTCTGTCCTCATGTCCTCCCTGTCCTCTCTGTCCTTCTAGCTGCAGCAGAGAATCATGCAAATGTCAGGGAGTGAAAGGGTTAAATGTCAGCCCTATATTTCTACTCTAGCAGCTAGGCTGTGTGCAGGGGGAGCAAGGGGGGAGAAAGGGAGTAGAGGTGAGGGGTGAAATGGCACCAGAAGACTGAGTATGTGCAGCTGCACTTGCACTCACCCTCATATCTGGTAGGTCAGAGCCTATCATACAGGTCTGAAGCACACAGCACTGAAGCAAGTACAAAGCTCACACACACAAGCCAGAGGCACAGAGGTGAATCAAGAACTTAAAGGTTTAAATTGCAGTGAACCCAGACTCCTTGCACCTCTCTGCCCACATCCAGCCACATAAACTTCATGCCAAGGTTTTTGCTCTAGCTTCTTGCCTTTAGGAATCATATTGTGCAAAACATAGACACTTAGCCAGGTGAAGCCAGTGTGGTTCACCCTGCCAGGGGCAGCTCCTTGCACTTAACTGCTGTTAGGCTAAGAAGTTGATGTAAAGGCAGTGGAAAGAGGCCTATAAACCATGTTAAGAGTAGAATGAACATGCTTTATGAGCTGCATAGCAATTTTCCAAGTTACCTTTGTGAATGGCAAGGCTTTTCTCCCTTCTAAGAATGAAGTCAATCATTTCCTCGAGAAAGCTAGCTCAGTGTTTGGCATGACTCAGACAGCTATCCAGGTAGCCATTGCATAGATTCCATTTTCCTAGGACAGGCACATAGTACAGAGCATCAGTTATTGTCATTAGTATGGAGTTTTGTCATCAGTAACAATCCAAAAGGATGCATTTCTCATGGGAGAGGGCACACAGACCAGAAGGAACTCAGGTGCTGCACTATCTCTACAGAAGAGTCCTTAGAGTTGAAGTCATGCTGCTACAATGTTAGTGATTGATAGGTATGTTGCTAGGGATAGGTATGGCTGGACTTGATCTTAGAGGTCTCTTCCAGCCTTAATGATTCTGTGATTCTGTGTGAATGTGCACTCAGCACACATAAGTTCAGTGTGACAAAGACAGTCAGTTAAATTACTCTCTTCACATTCATCTTGTATAATTTCAGGGGCAGGCATGATAAAGGTAATAAAGATTTAAAGCTATCCCTGTAGATGCAAAGAAGGGCATGAGGTTGCCTGCTCCTTCAGCTTGAAGGCACAGCTCCTTTTAATGACATTTCTATGGGGAAGAAGGAGATACTGATCTTCCTGTAGCTTTCAGCATAGTTGGCTACTAGTCTGCTAACTCACTGAGAAGCACCTGATTCTATTGAGAAAGCCCCCAGTGTCAGTGCTGGTGCTCTGCTCTGAGAACTGTCTGCAGCCTTGTTCTCCGGAGTTGTCTTTGCCTGCCACTGCCATGACTTCTGCCTGGAATCACCACTGAGTGCCAGAGCTGCCTTGCTCTGCTCTGACACAGTTTGATCTTCTTTTCAAGGTAACCTTTGTTCTGAACTTGCTTCTTTCATAATACTTGGATTGAGTATTCATTTCAAGTCCTCTGTAGCATGTATTGTCCTAAGTTACTGCTAGGTGCACTTACCTGCACTGCAGTGTAGGGTTTGGAATTGTAGAGCCCTGCAGGGATGTAGTTGGACATGATCCTTTGTCCATAAACCCATGGCAGAACTCACCACTTACACACTAGAGCAAAGAACAAACTGAAACACTCCAGCCCTGTGCTTATAGCGTGTCTAGGGTCATTCCAAAGCAACTACAGCTCCTTTAGCATGCAGAAGCATTTACAGAGATGAGCTCAGGCCTGACTGACTTCAAATGCTATCTCCCAAATGGATTGCTTCACGTGAGGCAGAAGGAATGGAACCTAGTGCAGCAGTTTCCGTTCCCATGAAATACCAAAGAAGGTGAAAGTGTTGAGCTAGTGGAAATAGTTAAGCTGAATGCAGTTGATTTATCAGAAAAACAGATTCAACAGAACAAATTCACAGAACAAAATGTTTTATACCATGATAATTCTGTCCCTGCATTAAACAGGAGGGAAAAAGATGTCAATTCCAATTGTGTCCTGAATGTCAGATCCAGAGTATGGAGAAAGATCAAAGATCCTGACCCACTGTTGAATTAGAGAGCTATTAAAATGTCTCACAGAAGAAAATTACTGTTTGATTGCTTCTGCTTTTGAGCCTCAAAGTTCACTAAATCAATTTGAATAAGGTTTGCTAAGATGTTTGACTTCTAGGCATCTGGCTGCTTCAGCTCCTGACTGGAAACCTCTGCTCCCTAAGCAATGCATTCGAGTCTAAACCTGCTAGTTACTCCTGCCAAGAACAGAAATAAATGCAATTTACCCCGAAATGACAGAAAACTGTTTCTCTCTGTAAGAAAGCAGGATCAGTTTATACCTTAGGTGTATTCTCTAACCCATGTTGTGTTCTAAAGACTTTAATTCTATGAAGGGCAACTGGAGCTAAGAGATTCCAGAAGACTGACAGGATATATGGCAGCCTGCTGTCAAGGTCACGTTCGTGGACCATGGGAGAAAGAATTAACACTGAAGTTACTGAGCAAGCAGAGCAAGGGCTGAAATCAGCTCTGTCACACCAGAATGGGTGCTGTAATCTCCAGAGTGCTGGCTCTTCAGGCTCTCCTTTGGACCAAGGGAGACCACAGCTCAGAATTACTTCTGAGTTCTTATGTCAGAGCAAGGACTACAGCATTTAGACTGATAATCTGAGCTTGAGTCTCTGTTGTCTCTGCCTGGATAGAAGTGTGTATCCATCTCTTTAATGTTTAAACAGTGAGCTCAATACATTCAGGCTGCAGTAGGCCACCTCTACATATAATGTTCATGGGCCCTCACTGTCTTGTTTGGTATTGCTGACTAGTGGCTCTATATAAAGAAATAAGTGAACTACAGCAAGTTCTACAGTTTCTGAATGTAATCTCTCTCCTCCTGCTCCTGCTATTTTTCTCATTTTTAATGTCTAATCATGTTCCAGGTCATATCACTCAATGACTCACATGAGCTTCTAGAGTCAGCCTGAGGCAGGTGGAAATGAAGTGAAAAACCTCAGAATGGATACTGGGACTATGCCTAAGAGCCAGGAGATGAGCACATACCAGACTGATTCTTTCTTCTTTGTGCTGCTAGGTCTGCTGTTTTGGGATAGTTTCCAGGCTTTGGCCAGAGATGCTGGCAGAGTAACCATTTCACAACAGCAGCAGGAATCACTTCGACATAACATTTGCTTCACTGTGATGTTGTTTCCTAAGGTGAGCTTTGCATGTCTCCATACTTCAGTGTGGGTTACAACAGAGCAGGGATTTTCATCTGTAGAAGCTGTAATTTGCCATGAGTCTGAGGCTGATCTTATGGGCTGTTTGTGTTATGCCAGCCTGAAAACCTTGACAAAGAACAACAAAGCTTTGCTCAATAGCATAACCACATCACAGGAGTGCTGCCAGTGAATCCCATTCAAGGATTCACACTCAAAATAAAGGAATGTTTCTGCGATTCTTCATTTCCATCAATCTTCATTTCCATGCCTGGTGGCTTTTCTAAACATCTTTCTCCACCTCCAGTGCCTGAAAAGACAATGGCACATAAAAAAAATGCATGTAAGATGGACTGTGGATCATGCCAGCAACTCAGCTCTTCCTCATCCATCTACAGATCTTCATCTTTGAAATCCTTTTCCCTGCCCTGCTTTCTGTTACCATCCCCCTCTCGATGATGCCCTTCTTTCTTTTATTGTCTGTTTTTGCTCTTTATCTACTTGCTTCTGCCATTTCAACAGCCACCTTGCCAAGTTCAGAAAAAAATTCAGAGAGGTGCAAGCAGGAGCCCTAAGAAAATGCCACCTCTTCTAGATCTGTGTCATGAGAAAGCCACATGTTCCTTTGGTAGCAGGATTGCCCTGTGGCAGAATCAGAGGATGGCTAACCTCAAAACAACTGCTGGGTTTGAGAGGACTGTAGCCTCAATGAAATCCCAATGAACAAAGGCACTGTTCTTGGAGACCAAGTGTGATAAGTACACTTTGAGGCCACACAACAGATGCAGCAATGACAGAGAACTTGAAGGCATCCTCGGGTGGGTACCAAGCTGGCACTTCATCTGGGCTTCTGCACTCTCAGTCCCATGTGCACTCCACAGGAAGATGGGGAAGAGTGTGGACATGGGTATCCAATTCCTAATCCTGCAGAAAATTTGGCAAGGGATCTGTCTTTCACTTTCTCCCCACCACAAGCAGCATCAGCAGCTCCTTGTCTCAGCATACCTGATTGAAACTAACCTAACTGTGCTACTCTCTGAATGTGTCTCTGGGGTGGAAAGCATGGGGCTTCCAGTGAAATAACAGCAATTAGCTCAGAGCTGATTGCTCAGAGAAGGAATCTACATTGCTGACCTGATCACAAGAGCATAGCTCTCTGTGCTATCCCAGCAGCACCAAGCACAAGCAGTAGCATTGCATGAGCAAGCTGATGGCCAGCAGTCACCATGTACCTTGTCTGCACTCACCCACTAAGTATCCCTGGGGTCAGCTGAAGTTTTCTGTGTTCGACAGGCCAGCTTTTCTCACCTCTGCATAACCCTTTGATGAACGGGGGCCTCAGAACTGATTGCTTCAGTCTTCTGATCTGCTCCTGAAAGCAGGAGATGGCTTCTTTAGAGCAAGGTGAACCTGGGAGATCTATTCTTTATTTGGACCCTGCAAAATCAGAAAGACTAAGCTAAGAAGAAACTGCTTTGGAGAGAATAGCATTGGGGCTGGATGTTCTGCTTATATTAAGGATATTACTAAACTGCTTAATAGAACAACAGCAAAAATGGTGAAGTAATCATTTGAGCAATAAGACAAGAACTTGGGCAGCTTCTGTAATTATAGAGACATGACTGAGCCTGTTTATGTGAGATAGATGTTGATTGTGGATAAGCAGTCTTTTAGGACAAACTATGAAGCTTGTGCAAGAAGAGGGTAATTAAAACAGAAAGAGAAGAAAGAAATGGCCATGAATTCAAGGTATCAGAAATATCAGGGCATGTTAGGTAATTACTAAGCAAGAGAGGTAAGCAATATTCAACATTTTGACAAGGAAAACTAATAAATAAGATAAAGAGGAAAAGTGAAGCATGACACTAAAGGAAATGTCTACCAGTAGTGTTGACATATGGATACATGCTCTTGAAATGCACTGATTGAGTGAAGAAGCATCATCAACACAAATCATTAATGGCTAGCAGTTAGAATTGGTATTAAAAAAGCCTCTACTCTGCACTAATAGAAATGAGAAGAAATGTCATTGGAAAGCTGAAATGGGATAAGATTGCTCTCTCCAAAGGTGTAGCTTTGATACATCACTGAAAACAAGTTCCTGGGCTTTTCCTAAACTGCTTTGATTCATAGTTACTGCCCTGGTTTTGAGCTGCTCTAGAACTGTGTCTTCTGTAGCATGTCGTGTACAGAAGTAAGTTTGCAACTTCCAGGCTGTATTACCACAAGTGGCATGCACAGTAATGGAAAGATAAGAACTGTTAATGCTCTTAACATCACAAACACACCCTTTGTAATCAACATCTTCTGTAGATATGGCTGTGAACTCCTATCAGCAGGAGCACAAGTGAAATGTAGGTTTGCTAAACAGAAACTGCCTGTGTACTTACTGCTGGCAGCACTTAATCTTTTCACTAAATGGGTTGCATTTAGCAAGAAATTAAAGTAAGCATCCATTTAGCCCTCACCAGGAGCTAGCTGGAGGTAAATACACCCATTAGTTTAGGCAAGAAAAGCCACCCCTCACAGTATGGCCACAGCTGGACATGCTGTGCAATGAAGATACAGGAGTGCTGTTTGCATAAAGCCAGTTCTGCTTCTGGTGTATATAGTGCAGTATGCACAGAGGAGCAAAGGTTCTGTGTGAACCCTCAGTGCCTGTAGCATGGCTGTCACTGCTAGTGATGCTTCATGGCTTTGATCTGGCACTTGTCCTCTCTCACTGCTGCCAGTGACACCCTTCCCAGTGTCCAAAGCAGGGTGGCTGGGGTACCTAGTCCAGGCAGAGAATGCAAAATGAAAGATTTCTGCGGGTTTGCCAATGAAAGGCACTAAGTTCTTACAACTGTTGCCCTCGTTTCAGATTGAAAAGCTGCAATGAAGTGATCTCTGGAGGATTCCTGTGAATGAAATAACTTGTATTGATTGGAAGTTGGGCCAGTTTAAAGACATGAACTGGATCTCTGTTCCCCCTCTGATTGTGAGTATGTAGACATTTGTTTCATACTCTCACAGACAACAAACCAAGATTTGGCTTTGCAGGCACTTGTAGCTATTAACCTATAGATTTCTATAACCTTGTGCCACATCACCTCTTTATGCTGGTTATGTGAGCTTCAAATGCCTTCTCTTTGTTTAGTATTAGCTAATGTAAGGCTATGTTGGTTTATTCTATCATTTATGTAGTATGGGCAGACTAGAGCATGTTTGCATTGAAATCATCTCAGTTTTGTCCTGTGATGAAAAATTCACCCTGCTAGCATGAATAACCAGTTTGGTAGCTTTTTTGAGAAGCAACTGTCCATTAAAATGCAAATGCATCATGATACTATGTCACTATGATGTTTGCCTGCTGATAAATATCTTAGAAGGGATACCTTCAGTGTACTTAGGTACTATATTTAACTAGTAAGGAGTAGCTAAGTCATGAGAGCACACATCTAACAATATCTGGGATAGAGTCAATTTTCTTCATAGTAGGTGCTTCAGGTCTATGTTTTGGCTTTGTGCTGAAAACAGTGTTGATAACTGAGGGATGTTTTGGTTCTGGCTGAGCAGTGCTTACACAGAGCCAAGGACCTCTTTGCTCCTCACCCCACCCCACCAGCGAGCAGGCTGGGGCTGCACACGGACTGGAAGAGGACACAGCTGAGACAGTTGACCCCAACTGACCAAAGGAATGTCCTTTACCATATGATGTCATGCTCAGCACATAGAGCTGGAGGAAAAAGAACGAAGGGAAGGATGTTTTGAGTGGTGGGGTTTGTCTTCCCAAGTCACCATACTGCGTGATGGATCCCTGCTGTCCTGGAGATGGCTGAACACCTGCTCGCTGGTGGTAAGTGGGGAATGAATTCATTAGTTTGCTTTGCTTGTGCACATGGCTTTTCCATTACCTATTGAACTGTCTTTACCTCAACCTATGAGTTTCTCACTCTTACACTTCCAATTCTCCGCCCTATCCCACCAGCGGGGAGTGAGAGAGTGGTTGCATGGGGCTTGTTTGCTGGCTGGGGTTAAGCTATGACAGGATAATGTTAGGATTGAATTGCTGCAGATTATGTGAGCACAGCTCCCCAGCTCCCATCCTGATGGCCCAGATCAGGCAGAAGCTCTTCTGAAAGGTATCACACAGTTGCATAAGTAAGGGCTGTGTTTACAGTGCTTCTCCTAGGCACTGTAATCTGAATTAACAAGGGTGGCACAAGCTGATAGGTTTCCTAACTTTTGAACACTTGAATTTTATTTTGTAAGCTGCTGTGTGTCCATCTGTGCAATACTGAGTTGTGAAACAAACAGCATCTGGTGACAGGGCATGGTGGCATGTTGCTTTGTGGCCCTAGCAGTGTGGGTAACAATCGATGAGGAAAGTGGAGTGCAGTGATTTTTGCAGCACAGATACAATGTGTCTCAATAATGCACTGATAATCTTGATAATCTTCACTGATAATCTTGGGCCCTCAGGCATTTGGCTTCTAGGTGCAAGCTGCTAAACCCATCCCCAGTGTTGCTGCTGTGCAAGTGCTCCTCAGTGCAACGACCAGTCCTGCCCAAGGTCTCTAGCTCCCCTGACAACAGGCTGTGCTTCCCTGGCAGCCACGGTTGCTTTCTACAGCCTCGGTTGGTGTGGGATCTGTTGGCTGATTACAGCTGGAATTGACTTAGTATCCCAATATCCAAGGCTTAACAGGAACAAGTGCAATCACTGTGGCCAATGAGGACGAGCGGGGCATTGCAGGTGTCCCAGGTACAAAGCAGCCACACACCTATGTCCATAGGATAGCGTGAGGGGCCCCTGTTTTGCTCTCGAGTAGCGTGATATGCGGCAGCCATCCGGTGTCATCTGCGCGGCAGCGGCTGGGTGGGCCTGGGGACAGCGGGTAGCGGGACTCAGTCTCCCAGCGCCGCGGGGATGAGGGCCGCCGCAGGACCGCTTTGGCGCCTACACGGCGAGGCTGNGGTGGGGGCCGCGGGGGGAAGGCAGGCGTTGAGGACGGAGAGCTCCGAGATGCGTGGTGGTGGCAGCGGGCAGGTGGCAGGCCCGCGTTCCCGGCAGAGGAGCCCGGTTGCCGGGATCGATGCTTAGGAAAGGGTGAGGGGGCCCCAGATGCTTCTCGGAGCGGCTGTGTCGGCATTGCTAGGCTCCGCTCTCGCGTGGGCCAGGCCGAAAGCCCCGGAGTCGGCGGCGGCCCGCTCCACCTGCCGCTGGGCCCAGAGCCCCAGGGTACCAGCCACCGCCCCGTGCTCTTCCCCGCCCGGTACTGGATGGGCCTCTTGCGAGCAGCGGCGCGCAGGCTCTTTCTGAGAAGCAGCCCCGCACCCCCCAGCTCCGTCCGCACTGCCACAGTAGTTCCCCTTTCTCGGAGCCCGTGTAGTTACGTCTAGCGCAAGAATAGGCTCACAGGAGAAGGCCACAAGTTTCTCTCGCTTAGAAGAACGTATGGCGAAGAGAAGCGAAATGTCCTTTTTCTTCAGAGGGGAGTCCCAGTTCAATGTGTGTGTGTGCATCAGGAAACAGTAGCTTAAGAACTGAGGTAGCTCTTGGTGCGTGCACCAGCCCCTGACGCTGCTTAGAGGCTTGGAGTCCTTGTGCGGCAGGAGCTACGTGGGTCTGCCAAAAGACTTTTCTTGAGTGAAGTTTAAAGTGAGGCTAATTGCAGAGTTACACTGCTTAGTAGCAAACTTGTAACAGAATCCAGCTTGAATCCCATGGAGACAGAAACCCTTAATTTCATTTAACCTACTTAACAGCGTTAGCTACTGAAAGGTTTTGATATGTTAATAACTGTTTCAATAATAATTAAACCAGAAGTGGAGCGTGTAGGGGCTTTGCTGCCTGACATCCATCTGTGCTGTGGCAGGCTAGAATTTCTTGACCCACAACTTCCCCAATTCGTGTGTCATGTCTGTGCTTCCTAGCTGAGATACCGTTATTTCAGCAATTTGGAGATAAGGTATGTATTTCTAGAACCATTACTCTTCATCTTTTCTATCCTCTTTTTGTACCATCCCCTAAAATACAGGTGACTTAAAAATCAGCCATTTCCTTCCTATTGTTACAGAAACTCCCAGCTTGTTGACAACTATAACTGTAACTTTTATAATACAAAATAATTTCTTCTTATTTGTTATTCAGTGTTCCTCAGACTTTGAAAATGTACAGGATACCTGCTAACCGGATTTCAATAGTATTTACCAGTGTCAGTTTTACAGTGCAACTCCTGACAGTATGCCATAATTCCCCTGAAGAGAGTCATCTTTGAAAGCTGGGCTAATGGATGTCTTGAAATACCTCTGTTAACATTTTTCCTGGAAGTGGGGAGTCAGTCCATCCATAGAACTCTTAGCTCCTGAGAGGTCAAACTGACGCCTCTAAAGCAAAGGGTCCTTTGTCATCTTCCTAAGTCCAGGCTCTTGTAGGAACTTGCAGTTCCTCACAAGCACCATGCTTGGCAGGGATGTATATAACGAACTAAAATGGTTATACAGCAAACTGGAAAGTTTAAGCAATCATTGAAGGCACAGCTGTGTTACTGCAGTGATTTCAGGTTTGGGTAGCTTCTCCAGACAGGAATGGTGTGTATTTTATGTCCATGTTTGGGGTTTCTTTTGTCACAAAACACTTGTTGTTTGAGGAGGCTCTGTGTTCAGTGCAGTGTGCCTGTTACATGTCTGCAGGAAGCAGAGCTGCTAAGGAAATTAAGGCATACAAACTTCTGAAAAGGGACCAATATNCCGGCGTCCTCGTCCCTCGGAGCAGCGCAGCGAGGAGCCAATAGGAGGGCGGGTACCGTGTACGCACGGCCAACGGGAGCGGCTCTTTTAGGAGCGCTGTGTGAGCCCCGCAGAGCGGTGGGGTACGGCGTGGGGCAGCCAGGCGCGGCGGGGATCGCCGCCCGGAGCAGGGTAGCGGTCGGCCGGGCTGCGGCGGGGAGGCGGGGCG
>VWZO01020258.1:912764-930608 GCA_013396975.1 Bucco capensis | reverse complement strand
TTGGTGCGTGCACCAGCCCCTGACGCTGCTTAGAGGCTTGGAGTCCTTGTGCGGCAGGAGCTACGTGGGTCTGCCAAAAGACTTTTCTTGAGTGAAGTTTAAAGTGAGGCTAATTGCAGAGTTACACTGCTTAGTAGCAAACTTGTAACAGAATCCAGCTTGAATCCCATGGAGATAGAAACCCTTAATTTCATTTAACCTACTTAACAGCGTTAGCTACTGAAAGGTTTTGATATGTTAATAACTGTTTCAATAATAATTAAACCAGAAGTGGAGCGTGTAGGGGCTTTGCTGCCTGACATCCATCTGTGCTGTGGCAGGCTAGAATTTCTTGACCCACAACTTCCCCAATTCGTGTGTCATGTCTGTGCTTCCTAGCTGAGATACCGTTATTTCAGCAATTTGGAGATAAGGTATGTATTTCTAGAACCATTACTCTTCATCTTTTCTATCCTCTTTTTGTACCATCCCCTAAAATACAGGTGACTTAAAAATCAGCCATTTCCTTCCTATTGTTACAGAAACTCCCAGCTTGTTGACAACTGTAACTGTAACTTTTATAATACAAAATAATTTCTTCTTATTTGTTATTCAGTGTTCCTCAGACTTTGAAAATGTACAGGATACCTGCTAACCGGATTTCAATAGTATTTACCAGTGTCAGTTTTACAGTGCAACTCCTGACAGTATGCCATAATTCCCCTGAAGAGAGTCATCTTTGAAAGCTGGGCTAATGGATGTCTTGAAATACCTCTGTTAACATTTTTCCTGGAAGTGGGGAGTCAGTCCATCCATAGAACTCTTAGCTCCTGAGAGGTCAAACTGACGCCTCTAAAGCAAAGGGTCCTTTGTCATCTTCCTAAGTCCAGGCTCTTGTAGGAACTTGCAGTTCCTCACAAGCACCATGCTTGGCAGGGATGTATATAACGAACTAAAATGGTTATACAGCAAACTGGAAAGTTTAAGCAATCATTGAAGGCACAGCTGTGTTACTGCAGTGATTTCAGGTTTGGGTAGCTTCTCCAGACAGGAATGGTGTGTATTTTATGTCCATGTTTGGGGTTTCTTTTGTCACAAAACACTTGTTGTTTGAGGAGGCTCTGTGTTCAGTGCAGTGTGCCTGTTACATGTCTGCAGGAAGCAGAGCTGCTAAGGAAATTAAGGCATACAAACTTCTGAAAAGGGACCAATATCCTCAAAGGTTGTACTTGGGGAGTTTGGTGCTTTGCCTGTGTGTGGAGAACTTGCCATCATTTAGTGGCTAGGCATGGTTAGTACCTTCAAGTACATCCTGGTTGCTGGTTCTGAGCCTTGCAATAATACAGTCCTCCAGCTATACTTAGCTTCAGCACTTCCAAAGTTTGGAAGCTGCACAACAGGCATAATTGATAAATCCAAATAACACATTTATCAGTGTAAACAGGGCTTAAGATTAGAGCCCTTAGCATCCATATAGTCAGTAATCGGTATCAGCCACAGCAGTACTGAATCATAGAATCATTTAGGTTGGAAAAGAGCTTTAAGATCATCAAGTTTATCTGTTAACCCAGCACTGCCAAGTCCGTTCATTGCTAAACCATGTCCCTCAGCACCACATCTTTTAAAGTACCTCCAGGGATGATGACTCTACCACTTCCCTGAGCAGCCTGTCCTGATGCTTACCAACCTTTTTGGGAACAAATTTTCCTACTATCCAATCTAAGCATCCCCTGACACGGCTTGAGGCTGTTTTCCTTTGTCCTATCACCAGTCACTTGGGAGAAGAGACCAGCTCCAGGCTCCTTTCAGGCAGCTGTAGAGAGCAAGATGATCTCCCCTGAGCCTTCTCTTCTCCAACTAAACAACCAGTTTTCTCAGCCATTCCTCCTAAGACTTGTGCTCTAGACCCTTCACCAGCTTTCTTGTCCTTCTTTGGACATGCTCCAATAGCTCAATGTGTCCAAAACTTTAGTTCAGGAGCCTGAAATTTGAGGTGCAGCCTCTCCAGTGTGGAGAACAGAGGGCAGTGACCATCCCAAGCCCTGCTCACCACACTATTCCTGCTGCAATACCTCTGTTCCTCTGGGAAGGAAAAGTATCTTCTTGGTTTGCATTGGGAAGCCACTGAATGAGCTACACAGTAGGCAACTGTGAACCTTGCTCTGGTCCTTATGTTGTAGGTAGGTTCTTCAGACAGGTTTTGTTCTCCTTTCAGGGTTAACATGAGTCATGATTTGGGCAACTACCTTGATAAACAGTGAGGCTCTATCTTGGTAATCCTTTTGTAACCAAAAGTACAAATGAGGTTTGTAATGCAGATTTCTAATTAACTTTTGATAAAGGGATCTGGAGCTGTGATCCTGTTGAGCACATCTGGAATTTGCCTGTCCCTCGTTCTCGTAAAACTTGTTTGAAAGCAGTCTGGGTCTAAGTGTTAGACATGTTTCCACAGGAACATGGAGTGTGCTGCATGTTCCTGTGTGGGGTGTGCTTCACTGGAATAGCTTCATTTTTTAACTGATCTGTGCCTTTGTGCAGCTTGGAGAAATGAGATTAATTATACCAAAAGAGGTTTTTTCCTTCAGCATGCACATGCAGACTAAGCTCAAATAGTAAATAGTAGGCTCAAATAAACTCAGCAAAGATACTAACTTGTAACCTAATTATAAAGGGATAGTAAAATCTTTTACTTTTGTTTTAATTCATTTTCACAGGAGGGCCTTGCTGTGAAAGCAATGTAACTACAGCAAAGCATTACAGAACTATTTTAGTGTCTGGTATCAATCTAGATTTTGGTGTTAAAATGCTGTAGTGCTGTTAAATAGTTATATAGTATTAATTAATTCTCACCTAAATGAATTCAGTAATGCTCCTTACCTTGAATATAGATACTACTAGAGGTAGTATCATATCCAGGAGGAGTGTAACTTTCAGGGGAAACTTCCAGTATCTAGTATATTGTTGTGCTTAAGCATAGAGAGGAAAAATCTGTTCTTTTTAAAGCAAGTCTAAGTTACGTGTGCACTTCAGACTATATGCGTAATTATGTAAACTTACACCTAACTATATTAGTTATTGTACCTGGTACTGTGTTTCAGTAGATAAATGACTTCAAGGGGACAACTCTTTTCATTGGTAATAGCTGATATTAAATGAGTGGACCCATTTTGGTTAGTTCTTCAAAACTTGGTTTGTTGTATTTAACTTCCAAACCTGGCAGTGTGTTTCCTAGCTCCCAGAGGTGTGTTAAACTTCCTTAGCAGGTTTATCCTGCAGGGGACTGTGGCTTACAGCTAATAAAAAAAAGGACCTTGCAGATTAGATAAGGATGTTGATGAAGTCTAAAATGTGGCTAAGCTTGTCTTTCTGCTAGCTATGGGAGGAATCCCAAATCTTTCATGATTGTGAAGTTTGGAATAGGTGTGCTTTAAGATTAACTAAGACCCAAAGCAGTTTACAACAGGACATAGTCAGTTCCATCATTTCAGTCTCTACACATCTTTTAGGATGATATCTTTCACAGTAGATCTGTAACCTTGGGCCATGAAAACAAACTGTCATCCTTTGGTGAAGTGCTGGGTGGGTATTGTCCAGCTGGGGCAGATCATTGACCCTTGTGGTGGATGCAAGTGTGGAATGCTAATAGCCTTCACTGGTACACTTTTGGGGAGATGGCATGAACTGCAATGAGGCATGATATGGCGTGACCCAGGCTTGTCTTTCTGGCAGTAACATTGTTCAGATAAGTTAAATACTCCTTTGTGGTATGAATCTTTCCAGCCTATCCAGCTCTTAGGAGTTTGTGCTAGGATTTTTGTGTGATTTGGTTTTTTTGCTTGCTGTGGTATCCTTGCAACATGGCAATTGAAACTGTAATGTGAGTGACTTCTGTGATGATTGGTCTGGTGTGGATGCATGCATGGATGGTGTTCAGGAATACTTGGTGCATTCAGATTTGATGTCTGGATGGGCTTCATCTCCTCAATGTACATGGAAAAAAGGTTTCTTCTACCTTACTTTTAGACCTTTCTGTTGTATTGGTGCTAGTACTAGTTTCAAGCTGTTGGAGGGCAAGGGGGGAAATTACTTTGTCAGAACAAAGCAGAACTTTGTGGCTTGTTGCTGATGCTTGAGAGGTTGGGAAATGTGTTTTCTGTTTCCTGTGAGCGATAATCTCAATAGGATTGAATGTGGAGGGAGCATGGTGTTAACCTAATGTTTGTCAGTGATAAAGTAGAAAAGAGAGCATTTAATCCCTAACAAGGGCATACTCTTTTCTGGTTGCTGGATTTAGCATTTAAACACTCAGTGGAACTGCAGCAGGCTTTCTGAGCACTTGGAAAGCAAGTCTTTAAGCATCTTGATTTGCGTTTGGACAAATCTGGGAACTGATCTTTTTTTCTCTGTTCAAAACAGAATAGTCCTTGTTAGAGAGTTGGAGATCTGTTTGAAGCAATGAGTTAAATATTGCTGCAGTAGCTCTGAAGGCAAACAGAGGTGCCTTGTTTGCTCCATAATAGCACTTGCTCAGCCTTGGACAGTAGAATTTTTTTTACAAGATGAGGAATGTTGGCTGGGATTGTGGAGTGTGGGGTGTTTTTGTGCTAGAGTGCTTAAGGAGCCCTTGATTCACCCAAGGAGAACACCCTCCAAATGAGCAGTACCTTTGAAGTTTCACTGCTGGTTTAGCCCTGAACCTGTGAATTCAGAAGTGTCCTAGCATCAGTGCCTCTGGAGCAGCTTAACAGAAACTTCCTCTACCAAAGGCTCTTTATTCCTAGGAGCCATCTGGTGTTTTTGCTCATCCTTGTGCTAGAGCAAGAATCTTTTACAGAACTCTTATAGGACTTTCAACTGTCAGGTTTTTGCTGACTTAGCTTAAAAAGTAGCTACAATACAGGGACACGTCTATTCCAAAATGTGTATTGGACAACTTGGTGTTTGATAGGATTTATGCCTGCACGTTCACAGAGGTAGCTGTCAGCAAGCCATTGGATAACGAGGGAAAATAGGTGTTGCTGGTTAATAGCTGCAATTCAGCTGTTGCAAACAGGCAACAAGATGCACTCTAAAATTGGGTAAACCCATGCTAACACTTAAAAACCAACTAAATGTGATTTTGCTGTGTTGTCTTGTAAGGTAGGTATATTTTTCTGGACCTACTTTGGCCTGTAGTGTGTCATGATAGGAGCTTATGCACTGATTTAATATGACAGCAACCCAAGATGTAGACAGTTGTTCCAAAAATACTGGCTTATGTTTCGGGCCAAAGGTGCAAGTGAAGGGTCTAGTTGTTTACTCTGAACACACAAAAGCTCATGTGTGCTTCCTGCTAAGTTCCTGCATGTAGTAGCCTGTGGATTTCAAAGAGCTAAGCATATTTAGAAGTTGCATTCCTTTATTCTTGGGTGCTAGGTGAAGAAAGGCTCTCATCCTGTTTAGATATTCAGTGTTGTAATTCTTACTTGCTTAAGGAACATTCCACCTGTGTTTAAGGAGACTCATTTCTGTTGGGATTTTTGGTGGAACTGTGGAGATTTTAAACCAACATAAAACTAACTATACCTTCTCTCTGGCCTAGCATAATTTGTAGGAAGGCTCGGCCTAGCACTGACAGGGACTTTGCTGACACAGGGGAAACACCAGGCCTAGCAATTGGCAGATGCCTGGCTCCCTGTCTTCTGTCAACATGTATGAAGTATCTACTTGTGATTATATTTGAATGCTATGACCTTTAGTTTACATGGAACAGCCACTTGGAGTGGTAAAGGACCATGCACACAGGGGTAAAAATAGGCTGAAGTTGAGCTATTTCCCTAGACTGAGTGGGTGTCTGATTCCCAAAGACCCTGTTAACAGGGGCAGTTTACAAGATCTGGTGAGCCTGTGGGATTCTTTTGGAATGGGGTGAAAAGTCTGTTAACCATTCCTTTCAGGTATGAAGTGAGTGAACGTCTGTATCTGCACCATCTGTGAGCCTGAATTCCTCACAGTTCCTTAATACACTTTTGTTTTTAACTTAAGGTCATAATGGTTTCCATCCCGGAATACTATGAAGGAAAGAATGTCCTCCTGACAGGAGTTACAGGCTTCTTGGGAAAAGTGCTTCTGGAGAAGCTGCTCAGGTCCTGTCCTAAGGTGAAAGCAGTGTATGTGTTGGTGAGACACAAAGCAGGGCAGAGCCCTGAGGCACGAATAGAAGAAATCACCAGCTCTAAGGTAGGTCTCGCGCTCACAAAGTGCACACAGTCTGCAAGAGGCACTGTGGACTGGCAGTTGTAAGATGGGATTGAGTCACTTTTTCTCTGTGCCTTGTTTTCTCCTCTGTAAGATCAGGCTTAGTAATTCCTTTTTTGGGGATGCTGTATTGGGTCTACTATCACATATTTTGTGATCCAAACAGGTTGTTTAAATAGCTTGTTCCAATCAGAACAGAAAGGTTTGTCTTAATAGAATCTATTCCTGGTTTCTGTTAGTCATCAATTACTAAAAACCTGTGACAAAGGAAAGGCACAGAAATGCTGTGGCTGTCTAAATAGTTTTCTGTGGATGCTGAGGGGATACTTTCCTTCTGAAAGACTCATTACCTTAATATTCTGGTGAACTAGGCTGGGCATTCCTACTAGATGCAGAATCATCTCTAGTGCAGAGTGTCCTGTTTATGATGAGAAGGATGAACAGTCAGGGGAGAGATTTCTGGCATGACCTTTCCTAAAGCAGAGTTTGTTTCAATACAGATCTTTCTCTTATGGGACATGGGAGTTGGCAGTTTAGTTTTTCAGGCTGAGATAACTGTCTATAGGTAGAAAATGTGGGGATTTTATCTTCTTAAGTGAAATGTGTCTCACCCTTTTTTTTTTGACAGCTCTTTGACAGATTGAGAGAAGAGCAACCAGACTTCAAAGAAAAAATAATAGTAGTTTTGAGTGACCTTACCCAGCCTGAACTGGAACTTAGTGAACCAATCAAGCAAGAACTGATAGAGTGTGTTAATCTCATATTTCATTGTGCTGCTACAGTCAGATTCAATGAAACACTGAGGTGAGTCTCAAATTGTGTCTACTCTTGTTTGGTGAACCAGTTGCATTGGAGGGACTGGAAGAGGTAGATGTGCAGGGAGAAAGATGAAAACTAGAAGTTGAAAACTTCCCTGTGGTACAGAAAACCTAGGAAGGAAATAGTAGAGAAAGGAGTACCCAGAAGTAAAAGATTATATTTACATTTTAGCAAAACCTGTGACTTTGTGGTGTTGAAACTGAAATAAATACCCCATTTGGGTAAATTACCAAACCCCACCAAAATGAACTTATTCAGAATGAACATTTTCTGTTGATGTTAACTGCTTTGGGATAGTGGTTTCCCTCTCCTGTCCCCCTCATGCTTTAGTGGGATAAAGCAGTCTTAAATTTAGTGCTTATTTGGGAGCAACCAAGAGTTTCAAGTCTTTATTGCAAAGACTTGATAAAGCTTTATTTAGCTGTGATCTTGAAACTTGATGAGCACACTGTGTACAAGAAAACTAATGCCCATAGTAAGTGTGTTAGGCTGGAGAGAATGTCTGAGATACTCTCCTAGAGTGTCTTTAGGAACTCTGTCTTGATGAGAAGCAGTACAGCTGGAGGATGAACATTGAGGGTTTTAGTGGTTTTCCTTTCTATAATGCTGTTGTGCCATTGAGCCGTGTGCTGATCTACAGCAAGATGCCAGTCTCCAGCCCTCGAAGGCTTCCAAGTTGTTGGTGGTGTGTTGCCCTCTTTGTAACTGCTTTTGCCTGTGTGTGCCTTGCTCTGTTCTCCCTGCCAGGGATGCTGTGCAGCTGAACGTGACTGCCACCCAGCAGCTGCTGTTCCTGGCGCGGCGCATGAGGAAGCTGGAGGTGTTCATCCACGTCTCCACAGCCTTTGCCTACTGCAACCGCAAGCAGATCGAGGAAGTGGTCTATCCACCTCCTGTGGATCCCAGGAAACTGATCGATTCGCTGGAGTATGTTGGGGGTTTGCTGAAACTGCTTCCTAGGGATGAAGTACCAATGCCAAATCGAAATGAGTAGCAGACAGCTCTAGTCAAGTAGCCTTTCCTGGCCTCTCGGGTTGAATGAACCAAAGCTCACTCTTGAGAAATAGTTTTTTAGGAGGCTGCATAGTTTTAAAGTTAAGCACTGCAGTCAGCAGATGCTTACTGATCTGCAAATGCTTGTGGAAATGCTTTACAACTTCTAACTGTTTGAGCTAGAAAGAAGTATGTGACATGCTAACTTCAGTAGGAGTTGGTGTTGAGCTCTGAAAACCAAGCTGAGATTTCAAGTGCACTAGTTTAGTGTTAAATACTGAGATGGCTGCAGAAACATGGAACAAATATAGAACTGAGGTTTTAATTATGGCCTAAATTTCTTGTTCCTATGTGCTTATGCAACTTGTAGGAGAAAGCTAATGTTTTGGTGGGTTTGGTGTCAGGTTTTTTGTGGTTGGGTTTTTTTTTAAGGTAGGAGGGATGTGACTTAAATTTTACTTTCCAAAGCATTTTTGATTTATCTGGTTAATCCATTTTACATCTTGCTTTTGCTTCCCTGGTGAAACAGCATGCAGTAATTTACCCTTGTCCCTTCTTTCCTTTCCTTAGGTGGATGGATGATGGCCTAGTGAATGATATTACTCCTAAACTGCTGGGTGACAGACCTAATACTTATGTATATACAAAAGCCTTAGCTGAGTATCTAGTACAACAAGAAGGTGCAAAGTTAAACATAGCCATTATAAGGCCATCTATTGTTGGTGCTAGCTGGAAAGAGCCTTTTCCTGTAAGTTACTGAGTTTTCCTCTGACCATTTTGCCTGTTTATCTGTTTACCTTCACAGAAGAAAACCTTCTAGACTATCAAGTTGTGGCTTGGTTGCTTGTGGATAACAACTTGGATACAAAAGCTGTCAAATACATTATTCTTATATGTGAAATTTAGGGGTAGATTAGTTCTAATCACAGAACAAAACACTTCTGTCACAGTGGGAGATACTATTTCACACATGAAATAAATACTGAAATTAGAATGGATCGAAAATGTCTTCTGTTTGAAAAATGAAAAAAAGATGATAATTGGTAGCAAAATGCTTATGTTTTCTCTGAGTTGCTTGGAGCTAGTCTAAGAATATTGGTAAACTTGAATACTTTGAACATAAACATTTATACAGACATACCCTGCCATTTATTCACCAAGAAATCAACAAGCTGGCATCTCAGTGCAGCTGCAGGTAGATCTCTTGTCTGAATCATAGCAGCTTGTTACATCACCAGATTTTGCTATGTAAGCACTTTGTTTGGAGGTGTGGAAACTACTCTCTTTCTGCTCTTTCCCTCCACCCCTTGCACTTGTAGAAACTTGTCAGTTTTTCACTTGAAATTGCTGACTTCAGTACACTAACCAAGTCCTTTCTCTCCTTTCTGTTTGTAATAGGGTTGGATTGATAACTTCAATGGACCTAGTGGTCTTCTAATTGCTGTGAGTAATGACTATAGTTAAATTCTCCCCTCTTTTGGGGGATGGCAAAGCTTCCTGTGTTTTACTGGTGGGTCTCTTTGTGTTTTGTTCTTTAAGGCAGGAAAAGGAATTCTTCGAACGATGAGAGCTTCCAACAGTGCAGTAGCAGATCTTGTTCCAGTAGATGTGGTTGTCAATGCCACACTGGCTGCAGCCTGGTATTCTGGAGTTAATAGGTACAACAGGTGACAGTAGAGAGTGCTGAGTACTTGATCTTGTGTATTTAATAAAGCAATCTGCTATTGAACTTCTAATCACTGCTCTGCTAGTGATTAGACAAAGGAATGTAAGGTTCTAATAGCATTAGTCCTTCCAAGTGTAACTCCTTGTGCCAAAAAGGAAAACACTGATAATGTTGTATAAGCTATGCCTGAAAATTGCTGTGCTGTGTTTCAGTGTTCTACAGTAATGTAGGTGATGCCTTCTCTGAAAGAGAAGTTATGTGGTAGTTGAAGAAGGGGAGAAGTACTGGAGAATGAGGGAGAAAGCAGAAAATCTTAACATGAGACTTACTTTCTGCTCTCTGTAAATGATGCTGTTGAGGGAAACGAAAACTTTGGGTGTGTTTTGCCTGTATTTGTAAAAGGTAACTTGCTCTTCTGTCTGTCTTTTTCCCTCAGACCAAAAAATGTCATGGTGTATAACTGTACAACAGGTGGCACTAATCCTTTCCACTGGAGGGAAGTTGGTATGCCTTGGTTTCTTTTTTGTCTTAAGCTTCACTAGAAAAACAAGGTCAAGTAGTGAAAGAGCAGACTATAGTCAGTAGGTCATTGCATTTGTATTGTTGAAGCTAGTATAAAAGCCATACCTCTCAATTTTGGAGTGGGTTGTGCTTTTTCATGATCTTCTATTGTTAATTCTCCCCCCTTGGAGCATGACTGTTCCATTCTGTTCTCATTCCATTAGAACTTAAACTATGGAAGAACTGTGTTGTAGTCTTCCTGTAGCCATGGGAGACTTCAGCTGATCACCTAGAGGGAAATGTCATCTTTAAGAGAGTATGGCCATTTACTTTCAACTCTTAGGTACCCTGACTAGAATGGAACCCACATGCCAAAAGCTTTGTAGCATGTTTGGTTACAAAGAGCAGCACAAGCTGGCTGGCATGGTAAAGCTGTTCATTAGCTTGTAAGTTCTCAGGAATAGTTCTTAAGCTCAGGTTGTTGTTTTTTACTTTCAGTTAACTTTAATGCTTAAATCTGTTTCATTACTCTCCACTGCTTTCTTCATGCTTCTTACTTGGTTTTGCCCATTTTTTTTTTTAATCTGTATTTATAAACCATATTGCTTGGAAAATAGCTGACTTCATTTATTTCCTTTCCCCATTTGAGAATTTGTTTAAAGGTGTTTAAAGACTTTCTATAAGCAGCATGAAGTTACCAGAGATTATTAGGAGAGGGGAATTTCAGCATAACCTAAGACACTGATACTGCCTGTCTGTCATGTACAGAATTGTCAGGTGGCAGTAGGAGTTTCACATGGAGTCCCATCCTACTAGCTTTTCTGTCAATGCTTAAATGTGGATAAGTTGCTTAAAAATGTCATTTGAAATGCACTCGAGATGCTTGCAAAGCCCTCAGCCTTGCTTTAAATGATTCCTCCCAGGAGATCAGAACAGCCTTCTTCATGAGATAATGCTGTTTAAACAGCCTTACTTGCTATATCAACTGTCATTAATGTGTGTTTTTGAAGCCAACAGCTTCTAAGGTAGACAAGAGCAACAGAAAGAGAGAAAAAGTTTGCTACTGAAGATGAAGGCATAAAAGCCCTCTTGATGATAATAACTAGTGCAACAGTCTTTGGGGTTAAAAGCTTATGACTTTGTGAGCTGTAGAAGAGTGAGGGTGGTTATTTCCAGAACAGACTGACATCACTGCTCTGTAATGTACGTGTGCCATGGTTATCACCAGAGCTGTCCCCCCGCTCTCTTCTCAGAGTACCATGTAATTTCCACGTTCAAGAGGAACCCTCTGGAACAGGCCTTCAGACGGCCTAATGTAAATCTAACCTCCAATCACCTCTTGTATCATTACTGGATTGCTGTGAGCCATAAGGCCCCAGCATTCCTCTATGATCTCTACCTCAGGATTACTGGAAGAAGCCCAAGGTAATGGTCACTAGCTCTGTCTTGTCTGTTCCTCTGACTTTTGAACAAAGCTATGCTTACACAGTCATGTATATTGAGGTTTTTCTTTCCCGTGAATGCTTTGTGACTAAAACTCAGCCTTTTTTTGTGACTTTGAACTTTCTGGCAAAAATGAGGATGTTTTTGTTGGATAGTTTGGGGGTTTGAGTCAAGGTAAAGAGAACTACAAGATCTAGCAAGTGATGTTTGTTATTGGATAATAAACATTAAAAACCTGTTAATCCTTATTTTTTCCTACAGAGTACTACGTTAATTTGAATTTGAGGGAAAATCCATTAGAAGGTGCAATAAGGCCCCCTGACATTAGAGTACAAACCAACCCCCTCTTGTTTAAATATTGCCGTGCAGTCAGCCATACCATTCCTGCATTTTTCTGTGATCTTTTGCTCAGATTGACAGGTCGTAAACCATGGTAAGAAGGACAGGGCTTAAAAAATAACTTGCTGGGAAGGTGGTGGAGACTTGTGAAGAAGACATGGCATGGGAACTGTCTAGATGTACTAGCTGTGAGCAATAACAATCCAGGGGCTGCATTTTGAAGAGGTTAATGACTGCCTCAACAATGCTGTTCAGGATCTGTCTCAGATCAGAATCCTAATCAGTCATTAAACTCTATAGACTTGCATTAAGATTGTTGTTGCTATCTTAAACTGAAAATTGAATGGGAGATGGAGTTACTAACTGTGGATTATTCCTGTAGATGATACAACTTGGTCTGATCTGTTGGCTTGTATCATCTCAACATTCCATTGAGTATATAACATGCTGTAGTATCTGCCTAAATCCTTAAGTGTGGAAAATGGTAGAGCTCTGCTAAGTAGGCTAAACTGAATTATGTAGAAGGAATATGAGAGATCACTTCAGCTTGTTATCAGGTTATCAAGCCATATGATCTTAACTCATTACATAGGTTATGTTTTCACAAGTATTTGCCTTCAGGCTCTATAAAATCTCTCCTGTGGTGACTGTATTAAAACAAGTGAGTATTCATAGTCCTACAGCTTTCACTAGACAGTGTGCTTTCTGGGGCATTTAAAACATGGGAGCCCTCTGGCTCCAAGTCCTTGGAAAGCTGCTTGAACTGGTGGGCTGGAGACACTTGTGCTGTGGCATGTACTGGGGATGTACTACTTCTGCTGTGCTGCTTCTGGCCAGCTGACAGAATGGTTGTAATTGCCAGGTATCACTCACCAGGAGACTTCTAAAGCCTTGGAAAAGTTACTGGAGATTCTTAAACTCAATCTAATGCTATTCTGAGTGAAGAAGTGCAGCTTTAATCTAAAATGTGACCTTTTCCACCATGATTTTGCTGTACTGCTCAAGATTTTCTGCTAAAGTTTGGCTTGGAGACAACAGGTTGTTTGTAAGACTTCTTCAAAGCATAGTAATAGCCTTAAGCCAGGTCATTTCTAGTTGTCTGGTATAGAAATGTGCCCACCTAACTTATGGATAATTGGATTAATTACTGCTTTCAAAGTATGAATGCATCAGGACAGCCTGCAGGGAAAAATCAGAGTTGTTTTTTATTGCTTCTATGAACTTTATGGAACAAAACATACCTTCAGAAAGCCATTTTCTATTAGCGATGGGTGGTTCTGCTTTCTTTGCCTATCCCTCACTGCTCTCTGTGCTTAAAATGACCAGTGTGTCCTGCTGTAAGGATCAAATTGGAAGCAGTTCTGAGATGGAAGTACTTCAAGCCCCCAGAGCAGGAATTTAATAACTACTTAATGTGCTACTAGTTAGTACTTACTAAAATGGAGTGACTGTCTCTAGCACTGTAACAGCCAAAGCCATTTTCTTGTCATAAATGTGGGAGCTTTGTGTCTGAGACACCTGATGACTTATGTTTTGGGTCCACTTCAGATAGTCTAACCAAAGAGAAACTTGCCCAAATTGATCCTTCTGATTTCTCTGTACTCCAGGTTTTGGGTAGAGTTCTGTCTCTTGAGTAATAAGGGATGATGGAAGATATTTCTGCATATTTTGAACGAGCCTAGAACCGATCACCTAACTAGCAGCATTTGCTGTGATCTCTCTGTGCCCTTAAATATTTCCCTGCCCTTTGCAGTTAGGTTAAGGGGCTAAAGGCATTTTTCTGGTGGGGGTTGAGCCTTGATCTCCTGGTGATCATAATAAACCAATTCAGTTTGATTACAGAGTTCTGGTCTTGCACAGAGTGCCAGAGGATCCAGGAAGCTTAGTCCCTTGCTTCAAGTTGTCATGTGCCTATGTTCTGCAGAGTGCAGTTGGACTCAAGTCACATTGTTCAGGACAGCTAGATGTTCTAGTATGCTGAAGTGTGTTCTATGGCCATGTCCTAAACTGAGTTATCAGCAGAAGACAACACTTTCCCATACCTTTTTGTTTAGGGAAGACACTTCCTATAGCTCTGGCAAGGAAGATTAGGAAAAAAAGGACTGTCCTATAATTTCTTGTCTATGTTAAGACTGGACAGCCAGAGGGCAATTTAATAATATGCAGAAATATCCTGTTGCTCTAATGTAATATGCTTTGGGTACAGAGCAAGATGGGATATGTTGACAAAGGGGGGTGGGGTGGGAGGGTAAAACTCTGATGATGTTACTGTCTTTTTCTTGCTTGGATGAATCTTTCGCACTGTAACCTGTCCATTCTCTGCCTTGGCCTGTAGGATGATGAAAACAATAACACGTCTTCACAAGGCCATGGTGTTACTGGAGTACTTTACAAGCAATTCTTGGATCTGGAACACTGACAACATGACTATGCTCATGAACCAGCTAAACCCTGAAGACAAGAAGGCAAGTGACTGTCTGAGCTTTGTGTGGAGACTGAAAATGAAATCTTCAGTTCCTTTCTTTCAGATTGCATTAGGACACAAAGTGGCGATGCTGCATACTGTGGAGCTAAGCCTAGTATGAACTCAGTGCTGGAGATGCCTGTCCTATCTTTCAGTTGTGCCAGGGCTGTCTTCTAAGCTAGATCAGTGATGTGATCAACAAACAAAACTGGCTGGGTTAAAAACCTGCTAGGAAAATCTTGGTATTTACTGGGGCTTAAATAATTGTTGTTGTAGAACCTTGATGTGAGGAAATCAAAGAGTGAAGAACTTGAGTTGTGGATTTATTATAGTAGCTTCCTCTCCTGAGGCTCTTCTTTAAGGTATAGCTGTACAACTAAAAGAACTCTGCATTTATCCAGCAGTGAACTTGGCACTGAGCAGAGTTTATTCTATAGTGTATTAGAAGTCTTTTGTTGCTTAAAAAAAGAGTATAGTAGAAAGCAGCTATTTCTAGAGTGGAGTCACAGATGAAATGGGAAAGCAGTGCACTTGGAAGTGGAGGCGAAAATATTACTGCTGAAGAGGAGCAATAAGGTTGAAATTGGATAGTATAAGCAGCTGGTGGTGCAGTCAAATGGGATCTAAATCTGGGTTGTGTTTGTGGCTAAAGACAGTTTCCTTGCATTGAAGACATATTGGCATTATCTAGTATAATGGCATTTCTTCTCCTTTAATGTATATACAGCAGGTGAAACGTTAGGCAACTGACTGCAAGCTTTTCTGTTCTGCAGAAGTTTAACTTTGATATTCGACAGCTCCACTGGGTAGAATACATAGAGAATTACTGCATGGGAACAAAGAAATATGTGCTGAATGAAGAGATGTCTGGCCTCCCTGCAGCTCGGAAACACTTGAATAAGTAAGGATACACTTTTCTTTGCCTCTCTGTTTTTTCTCTGTGTACTTGCTGGTGTGAAGTTCTGCTTTTCCATGTTATAGCTTCATCTGAGCAAATTCTGGTTGCTGTCTTGAAGCTTCTGTTTTTTACATGTGAGAAGATTGAAAGTTAGTTGCCCTAAGAGGACACTTAGATTCTGCCCATCTGTAACTATTCCCTGAGAAGGAATGAGTTTAAAGTGGCAGTGAAGACTCTAGGCTCTGTGGCTGGAAAAATCCTATGATGGGTGGCTGGTTTTTTGTCAGCAGCAGTTGGAGTTATTTCTACACACATATATATGAAGTTTTCCATATGAGGAGGAGAGTTCATAGTTTAGTTTTTGGGTGGATGGCAGCCTTCTGTAGATAAGGTACTCTGTGTCTCTGCCTTGAAGAGGTCTTTGTTACGCAGCTATATACATGAAGTTTTAAATATGAGGAGGGGAGTTCATAGTGTTAAGTTCCCTTAGTTTTTGGGTGGATGACAGCCTTCTATAGGTAAATTCCTCTGTGTGTATGTCTGCCTTGAGGAGGTGTTTATTAAGCAGCTATAAATCATGAGTGACTCTGTTCTTTAGTTTTGACGTGTTGACTTCTCAGCAGTGAACCACAGAAAAGCCTTCCCTGTTTGGTCCTTTACTTAGCAGCTTGCTGCTCTCATTAATGCCACTCCCCATGTCCCTTGAGATGAACAAGTCAGGTACTATGTTAGAAGTGAATGTTTAGAGTGTTCTCTTTTGCTGTCAGCGCTGGTTGCTTGGCTTTTAGCTGTTGCTGCTCTTGTTTCCCCTCAGGCTAAGGAACATCCGCTACGGCTTCAACACTATCCTGGTGATCCTGATCTGGCGTGTCTTCATTGCAAGGTCACAGATGGCAAGGAATATCTGGTACTTTGTGGTTAGTCTGTGTTACAAGTTCCTCTCCTACTTCAGAGCCTCCAGTACTATGAGATACTGAAGAAGAGAATTTAGCATTAGGACATCTATGCATAATGGTGATCTAACTGCACAAAGCCTGTAACGTACTCATCTCACAGTTTGTAAAAAAAGCATCATTTCATCTTAAATTGGAGTGCAAAATCCATGGTATGATATATGTAATGTTAGTTGTGTATCTTCCTGGAAACAGAGAAAAATAAAAAGGTCACGTGCCAGGTTGAATTGGCATCAGAGAAGCATTTAAATCACTGGAAGTCCTGAACCTGGGGAAAACATCTGAGACCACTGACCAACATAACTGTGCAAGTGGGAATGTGTTTGATTGGAAATCTGCCTTAACATGATTTTCTGATGAGTTTTACTCCACATTGAGCAAGGTAAATATTGACTTAGTAGTTGCTAGTTGCTGTAGACCTATTTATTTGAAATTCTGAGTTACAAAGGGTTTTTGCAAGTTGCAAAAGTGTATGAATGAGAGTGGATCTCCTGGGGGGAAGAAATGATTGGAGGGCTTTTGTAATTTGTCTTTACTTTTTGCCACTTCTTCCCAAAGTAGAGATGCAACAATGGTGCCTACTTTGCTTTAAAAGGAAAAAAAAAAAAGGAAAAAGAAACTCAACCCAACCTTTCTTAATTCCTGAAAGGCCTTTTGTCTGCTCTGGTCTTCAGAATGCACTGAGTGATCCAGATCTGGGCTTGCAACTGGCTGCATCCAACTTGCATTGATGTCAGCATGAGCAGTGTGCTGCTCTGAAAGCAGGATTGATCCTGCCATTGAGCAGATCAAAGGAAGTGCAACTCTGAGGGGGGCAAAGTGAAAGAATTGACTGTCCTCTTTTGTAATGATTTGTACTGGGAACACAGAGCCAGCCCTTGATTGTTACACTTAGGAATTCAAAAGGTCAGTGTATTTCAGAGGAATTGATTATGCTTAGTTGCTATTTATATTACTGGTAATAGGAGCTGGACAAACTATAGGCTTTCCTGAAGAGAGAGAGCTGTTTTTAAACTGTAAGCAATGTTAGCAAATGCTTGCTGAATGAATAAATTCGGTCTGAGCTGTGAAATGGAATGCATGGACATCACCAGTGTGTCATCTTCAGCCTGCCCAAGAAAGCCTCCTGTTTCCCTGGGCAAGCAGAGCAGGGTGGGCCTAGCTCCAGAGTTGAAAGCATCTTAACCATTCTTTGCTCTGTCTTTTAACTTAAATTACTAGGTTTAAATCTGAAGAAATCTCTCCTTTTCTGCATGTTACTTTCAGTAGGGAAAACACTTGTAAAAGTAGCAAGCTGTATGAAGAGCTTGAATGCTTGTTGCAGGCAGTACATGTCGAGCCCTTTAGCTTGGGATTGCACAGAACTCTCAGAACACTGTCATGTTCCTCTAGTTCATGCACTGACCAGCTCCCTTGCCCAGTGTCTGTTCAGGAAAATCACTTTCTTTGGATGAATATGTTTTTGAATCTGCTTGGAAAGACAAAGAACGACTTACTTACACAAGAGATACTTTAGCCTTGCCCTTGATAGTCTTTTTTTTTTTTTTTTTTG
>VWZO01020258.1:878257-912755 GCA_013396975.1 Bucco capensis | reverse complement strand
TTTTTTTTTTTTTTTTTTTTTTTTGGTTTTGTCCTATTTAAGTATGTCAAAAACTTATATTGCTCTTCTGGTGCAAACACCTTTCCTGCAGGCATATATCTGCTTTTGAAGAGAGAATGGCTTCCTTGTTGAAGCTAAATACTCTGTGGTAGGTAGTTAATCTGTAATTCCTTTGTAACATCACCTGTGTATATATAAAGCTAGTGATGGAAAGCCTGAAGGGTCTAGGACCACACCTTGTGTGAGAGACCTCTGACTGGGGCTTGTGTGCTTGAAGAGGTTACTTTACCAACTCCACTAGGTGTATGACACTTTGAGTTGCCTCCTCAATTATCTTACTAGAGCTGAGAGTATGCTTGAGCATTCCTGCATTGTAGACTTCTTTCAGAGGTGCCTCTTAGCCACTGACAGCCCTTGTGCTGTCTTGGTGTGTGGCTGGAGTTTGCAAAAGAGCAATACATCCTGATCTGAAAAGGATGCTCTGGAGCAATTCACTGATGAATTTTGGTCATTTAGAACTATTATACCTGAGATTTTTCATGTTGAGTTGTTAACAGTGAGGACTATGAAGCTAATGAACTTATTTCTGGTCCAAAACACTGCTTAGAACTCTATTTTCAATAAGTAATGAAGACAAGGCTTACTTTAGGCATAAGGATATTTAACTCTACTCTATAAACATTTTGCCAATGTAGAACCCCACCTTTTCCCCCTCTTTGGAGACTGTGGTTCTGTGCACTGCTAGTACCTTACACAAATTGATCAGCCAGCCTCCTGAACTGCTCCAGTGTCACATCACCTGAGTTTTGTCATTTCCTGTGGTCAGTCTGTGATATTCTATCTGAAAGGACTGGGGTTTTCCATAGCAGAGCTCTGTTCTCTGACACTTCTTCATATTGGTGTTTGCACAACTTGATGGAAAATACCCTGGAGCTCATTTTGATCCAGTAAGGAGACTCCCCGTACTGGCTAGCCAGTTCCAGGAGGCATTCCAGGTGGTTAAAGGGGAGGAGCAGTCTGAAACATCATCACTGAGCACTTGCTGGCATTTCAATTTGGGACCAGGAAGAAAATGACCTTTTCCTGTCATGTTTTTTTTTTTCTCTGCTGTAGGAACAGATGTTTGGAAACAAATGCTAAATCCATGAGCTTTTATAAGACATAAACAGAAATATCTGGGTGCCTTTGTTTGTAAACCAAAAATAAACAACTCCCTTGGAAGTGGTGTTAGTGTTTGTTGTATTCTTGCATGGTTTTAATCTTCATTTCTGGACAATAACTTTGCAGTGTAATTGTTGTCTGAATATGCATGAACATATTACTGTGAGAAACTTTGCCATCCCCAACCAAACCACACACTCCCAGAGCCCAAACCTTCATGGGGTGATATCCAAACACATGGGGAGAGATGCTTGGCCATGGTGACTGTCTTGTAGCTCAGCTAGTTTTCTCCTCACTGTCACTCCTGTTTGCTGTAGTAGTTTCACATTGATTTCAGTATTTAGGTGCTTTTTCAGATGGTTTCAAAGGGTACTCTGGTTTTGCACTATCTTTCAGGTGAACATCTGAAGGAACTGCTAGCAACTCCAGCTCTTTGTTGCAGCTACATCTTGTGAGGGAGGAAAAGGTAAAACAGTCAAATACTCCAGTGGAGCTGCTCTTCCTTTTAGTATGTGCTGTACCATCAGGAATGTAGAGGTAAAGATGGACAGCCTCATTTAGCACTAAATGCTAGGGTTCCCTGCTCTCTTCTAGAGTGTTCCTCAGAGCTTCTTCAGCCAGCTCTGTCCTCCTGCCTGCAGCTGAGGGTAAGCTAAAGGTTACTCAGCCAAACTGCCAGCTGCTTCTCTGCCACCTCAAACTAAATTTAACCCTGTGTCCACTTTCAAGGTATTTATAAGTGCTTTCCTCCTCAGTGTTATGTCAGCACTCTTCCTCAGTGAGAGCTGACATTCACCTTGCCTTTCCCTGCTCTGCAGCAAACCTGACTCACTGACCATTAGGGATTCTACAGCTGGCTCTTCTGGAATAGGGAGCAAGGACAGCCTTGAGCAGCTTTTGTTTGGACTGTGAGAAGCAGGAAAAACCATGACTAATTGGTGAAAGCACAAGTACCAACACATCAATGCCCTGAATAAAACTGGAATGCTTAGAGCCGTGGGTTCTAGGTAGGTTGAAGGGGACTTTTTCTTACTCTTGATTCAGTTTTATCCATTAACTGCAAGTGTAATAATGTGTTTTCTAGCAGAAGCTTTTTACATCCTAGTTGAATCATTAGACCTCTCAGGATGCTATTGAAAGGTGCCACTCATTTCTGAGAAGTTAATGCTTTAATAAACAAGCATCTGATTTACCACTTCAGTTCCAATGAGTCACTATTTAGCCACTAACTTCTGTCTATCTCATCAGCTTTAATCCAGATTCCAGACAGCAGCATACAGCTGAATACTTCTCTCCTGGTGCAGTTATCTCAGGGACACAAAGAAGTGCCTGAAGCAGTAATGGATGAAACTCAAGAAGCTAAGGTTAGGAGGCTTGATTTCCTCTTCTTACTCAGATTTCTCAGTATGATTCAGAATCCTAAGGGAAATGCTAAAATAAGCAGGAGCTTCTCAGAAGTGGTTCTGTTGTGGAGGGGGGAGAGACAGAGCTGTGGAAGTGAAAGGAAGTAGCTGTTAATTGGCTCTTTGCTCCTATGTTAGTGTGTGGGACTGGGGCTGTGCTGGCACTGCTTTGTGTATAAAGCTTGTGCTCCAAACAGATCAATCAGACAGGAAGTGAAGTGGGAGTGAGCAAGTGTGGCAGCTGGCACTCCTCACTTCATGCCTGCTCCTAGGGGCAGTGCCTCCTCAACTCAGAGCTTCAGCTTCAGCCTGGAGAGGGCCAGCTGCTTCAGAGATGCCTGCAGAGTTAGTGGAGTCTGGGGAAGATGAGGTTTGCCTTGCAGTTTACAGGCTAGAAATCTGCTTACAAGTTATTGACATGTTATAAAGCACAGGTGTCCCAACAAAGACACACATTAATCATTGCCAGGAGTAGAAATGTCAAACAGGCTGAAACAAATCTCTTGCACTTCAAGGAGGTGATGCATTTAGGCGAAACTGCATAGGCTAGATCAAGAGGACTTGATAGCTCCTGTAAGCCCTGAGCAGGAAGAAGGGAAACTTCCTGAGCCATCTGCTCTGCTGTACAATTCCTTGCTGCTTGTTCCTTCAAGACTTCTCATTTGACATGCTTCATTTTGAAGTTCTAATTAAAATTAATGAAGTATATTTCTCTAATAGTGTGCAGTTACATTTCCTTTGAGAGAGACTAGTTGTTCTGTGTTAGCTGTATTCTGCTCTAGAAAGGCTCTCCCAGTCGTGGTCAGACCAGCTCTTTGTTGCCCAAAGCTCACAGCACATGCTTTGTGCCTAGTCACTAGGGTGAGGACTCAAGTCTGCCTCAGGCCGGGGCAGCACAATCCTCCTCAAGTTGTTGAGCTTCCACTAGGTAACTGCATCAACCACATCCACTATTCTGTGAGGGCAACCTTCTCCAAGCATGCAGGTGAAAGAGCTTTCTTGCAGATGCAGCCCTGGAGGGCCATAAACTGATTTCCCCTGGCATTCTGTTTTCTGGCAGAGCACTTCCCTATAAGCTACTTACCCTCCTCTAGTGTAGTACTCTTAATAATCACCTTTTTCCTCTAGATAATGTTGCAGGAGTGACAATCCAGTAGGCTGCTTCCACCTTGGAGTTTCATCTCTCCCTGCTGAAAGGGCTTTTTCCAAAGGAAGGCTAGAGCTCTGGGTTTAGCTATGCTGCAGTAACACCTCGTATCTCTGGAGCATTTGATTGCTCAGTGCAAACTAACCTGCTAACAAACTCTTCCAAGCTGTTGGCTCCTGTTTTCCCCCTGCACCCAGGTGCCACCACTGGTTCCTGTGCTCTTGTCACCTGCCCAGCTGGCTGTGGCTGTAGTGCTAGACCTCCTCAGGTGAAAACACTCCACACTCCTGCCTGTGAGCACTTCACTGAGGCCAGGCAAATGGCCACCTTGAGAATGACATACTCGTAAAAACCCATTCTGGGAAACAAAGGGGAGTTCTGTAACTGTCTGTGAGAGGAGATTGATTGACACAGCACATATCAACCTAAACCATGCACTTAGCATGTTCCTTAGCAGACCATCTCTTCCTACTCTTCAATCCATGTGTGTGCTTTTTAGCCACAACTAATCTTTCCTTGTCAGTGACACCTGTGGTTTTCCTCTGTTAAATATTTGATTTGGAAAAACAACCACCATGCAAGGTAACTTCCACACTCTGTGACTAATTTAAAACCAAGCCTATCCATCTTTAATAGGAGTGTGCTGTACTTAGCCTAGTAAGTGACCTTCTGGATGAATTAGCTACTTCTGGGCTTGTTTCTGCATTTCAGAGCCACAGAATACAGAAGCAGTTAGTGCTTTTCCCTTCCAAGGTTGTGCTAATGCCTATCAAATAACCTTGCTTCTAATTAGAACTTGACTGTAACTTCTGTGAGCAAAAAAAATGCTAAGACTAGAAAGCAAGGGTGAAAAAATCAGCCAGTTCTTGGCACTGCCTGCTTGCTTTGGCTTGTCATTCTGCTGGGAACTCTTGGGCTTGTGCTGCCTGCTTGTCCTTTGCTGGAATGGCAGGAGCTCTTGCTCTGGGTGCCAGCAGTGGTCAGTGGAGCTGGCAGAGAAGCTGGCTGAGGAATCTGGAAGCAGATGCTCCCTTCACTCATGGTAGCTTTGCAGGTGCTTGGCATGCAGGTTTAGTAATTAACCTTGTGGTGTCAGGCATCTTTTTGGGTAAGTTGGATAGGTGGTGGCATGCCTAAGAGAGCTTGCCTGAAAGGGCCATGTCTTGTGCCTCCAGAAAACCAATGTCTCCTGCATACTCAGCTAAGCAATACTCTTTAAATCCTGAGGCCTTGTCACCACATCAGAATGGGGTTTGCATTTGCTGTTGGAAAGCTATAAAACCATGAGATGTGAAGATGATGGCTTGTGTCTTGAGGAGTGACTGCCAGCTTAAAAGCATTAGATCTACTTAGAGGTTATCTTGCTCTTCATTCCTTTTCCCACCTGTGAAACATTGGGTGGTTCCTGTGTTGAAGTCGGAGAGTTTAGACGAGGCAGTTAGGAGCATGTGGGGCTGCAGAAGGACCCAGGTGCTGCACATGAACTGCTCAGGGCTTTGGGGTTGGGCCTAAGGTGATGCTGGAGGAAGGAGCTATCAGCACTCTCAACTGAGAGTATCTGCCCTTGGTCTTCCTGCCCAGTCTGTCTCCAGGGGGTTTCAGGGTTGGCTGTTGATCACTTCTAGAAGATTCTGCTTGGTCTCTTCAGCAGCAGATTCATGGGATTCCTCAGGAAGCAGGTCACAGCTGGAGATGGACACAGGCATCAGGTAAGAGAGAAGTACAGATGAGCAGTTTCTGTAAGGAGAGAACAGAAAAGGCTGAGAGGTTCCTCTGAGCAGTGAACTGACTTCAGTAGGTGAATGATGAATCACTGCTCTTAAAATAGCTCTACTATTGCCCTTTTCTTTTAGGGTGATTAAAAATGAAACAAGATTCAAATACTTAGCCCAACTTATTATTAAGTATTGCCTGATAAAAATCATCCTCTCTAACCTAGATGATTAGCTTGCTTTGTGTGTAGGCTCTACACACACATACATGGACACAAAGGTGTGAATGGCTTCTCAATGTCATTCTTTGCTGGCAGTGCAAGGTGTACGGGTGGATTGTCACTGCTTTACAGAACTGAAAGGTTTATCATTCATCATTTTAGGTCCATTAAATGCAGTTTGGAGCCTTGGAGTTGTATTTTGATGGAGTTGTTAGTTACTGTGAACTAAAGAAGCTGTGACCTGTATTGTTGATAATGTGCTCTAGAACAATTGCATTTTGAGCAGAAAGGATTACAAAAGGGACTGAAAAGCCTGCAGTTCTGTCATAAGAACTATTTGTATGGCTTCATTAAGGCTATATTTTGTTTACTGCTGGGTTTGCAAGCCTGATGGCTGGTAGATGGTCTTGCAGAGAGACACTAACTGCACCTCTCTGCATGTGCTTGAGCAGGTAGCAATGAAAGAGAGAGGAGGAGCAAGTTCAGCTGCATTCCACAGAAGGCACTTTTCCTCCTGCTAGTAGTGAAACAAACCAGTGTGGGAGCTTGTAAGTGCATGCATTTGAAGGGGAAAAAAGTTTAGTTTTCTTTTTGCTGCTGCTCTGTAGGAGCTGTGTGGTGGAGTTTTTACAGCAAACTTGTATGTGTGGCTAAGGGAAAGTGCTGATGCTGTTGCTTCAGTGAGTTCATGGACTGACAAGCCATTTGAATAGAGAGAGCAAGCCAAAAGAGGAGGTTCCAAAGCAGGGCTCCCACAATGGGCTGTTGTTGCAGGCAGACTGTTAGGAGGCAAGCAGTGATCAACAGAGTGTGTTGGTGGCAATTGTTGTGTGCTCTGCTTTGGGAGACTTAATTATGCCTGCTGCTCCATGCAGCATTACTGCTGCAGGGCCTGTTGGCAGCCTCTTGTCCAGCTTCCCGTGTGCAGTGCAGTCTTGAGGCAGGTCCCTGGTGGTGTGCTTTGCTTTGCACACCTCTTTCTCCCTCCTGGCATGGCAGTGCTGCTCTGAATGCTCTCTGTGCAGAGCTGGGAAGCAGAGGGAATCCTGAGGAGCAGCCAGCTCCAAGGTGCTGCCATTGCTGCAGCATCATTCAGAGCCCCTGTGCTTGGGAGACTCTGGTGTTTGCATAGTGCAGCCTGGCTTGCAGCCCCTGGCACGCAGAGCAAGCCTGCTCTTGCTGCTACCAATCTCAGCTCTGAGTCTCCTGGGGGGGTTTGAAACAGAGATTGCATTAAGGATACTTTGCATGGCAGAAACATCTCCTTCCAAGGATTCTTGTGCACGCACACTTCACATAAAATGTTGAGGAAGAGGGTTGTTCTGATTCAAGATCATTTTCCTGAGAGGGAAGAACATCTACCCAGGCACAGAGCCCAGCTCTGATACTCTTTGAACTTGGCCTTTTACAGCCACACAGCAGCAGAGGGTTTGATAGCCAACAGACAACCTAAAGGCAGTGGGGTTTACCTCAAGGATCATTCTGTCTAGCAGAGAGCTTTACACTAGCAAAGAATGTAGTGCTTGCTGGCAGTCTGTGTGCCAACAGCAATCTGCAAAGGCAACAAGGATTCTCCTCGTGGTGCAACAGGTGAGGCCAGAAGTCAAGCTTGTTAGCCTCACTTGAACTCAGGGAGGGCTAAATATTGAAGTTTCTGGGTGTCCAAAGGGTCAGCAACACATAGAAACTGTGCAGCAGAGGAGTGGCAATTCAGAGGTTCTGGATTGATTTTTGTTGTGGGGGGGTTTTTTTGTTTGTTTTGTTGTTTTGCTGCTCTCTGGTTTTAATGTAGCCATCCTGCTAGCCTGGCCTGTGCAGTGGCCACTCATGCACAGCTAAATAAAACCAGAATTTCTCCTCTCAGTTATTTATATCACTTAAGTATAGAATTCTCTACAGCAAACCAGGTGTTTCAGGGTCAGGAATGAATGAACGTAACTAAAACAAAACAACCCCAGAATCTCAAGTTTAAGGAAGTTTTACGCCAGAGAGTACCCAAATTCTGCTGCTGAGGTTTTCCCACGTGTATGAAATCAGGAGAGTTGCTCTGTGTGTGTCAGCTTGTATGTTTAACTGCAGGGAAGAAGTTGGAGAACCTTGCTTAAAAACATCTCCCAAGGGATAAAGGAAAGCAGACTGTGAGCAGGAGCTTCTGATGCTCAGTGCTGACTCTGCTCTGTAGGATTGGCTCTGTGGCACTGAAGTGTTAAACTCTCTCATTTATCTGGTGTTTGGAAAATGACTCACGCTGAACACACCTATCAACTAAACCCCTTGCTTCTTGCATTATTCTTTCCTGCCTGTAACAATGACAATATTGGAGGCTATTGGAGTTATTAACTCCTCCACAGTCTGAAATCTGGCATCCTTCCTGCAAGTTGAGAGCTGCAGAAACCTTTCTGTTTGTGTTCTTGCTACCTGGGAACAGTTGAGGAATCCAGAGGCTGTGCCAGGCCCATGGAGGACCTCCAGAAAGAAAATGGCTGAGTTCATCTTGGTGGAGAAAAGTATGCAGGAGCTGCTCAGCTGCCTGCTGGAAGCCTTTTGCTGTGCTTGGGTTGCAGATTTCTCTGCCTTTCATCCATCTGTCCATATACACAAGTACCACTCAAGCTTTTTTGTATGTTGGACCTTTTTTCCCCCATGAAAAGATACCCCCAAAATTACAGTTTACCCCTGACCTTTGCTCTAGAGAAGGTAGAGATTCCTACATCATGAATTAGTGATGCAACTCCATGCATATTGCATTAGAGCAAGGAGCAGTGCAGCAAGTGGTGAGTACTAACTCACTATAAACTAGTGCAGAGTGGCACCAAACTGCAGGGCTTGACAGGGCACTTTCTTGCATCAAAAGGATTGCATTGTGCACACAGTTGTGAAAGAAAGACCAGCTGGGCTTCTGCAGGGGGTTAGGATTTGCTGTCTAGTGTGGGTTGGTTGGTTTGGGCTTGGGAAGGTTTATTTATTGGTTAGAAGTGCCTGAGGTCTTGCATGCTCAGCACAGTGCTAGCTAGTGTTTACATCAACTTAACAGTAAAGTTTGCTCCTTTTAATTTAACACTTGGTATTGATTGAATTCACCTCTTTTTGAGCTACAAATAAAGGTCCTGAGCAGTCTTCTAGTGCCACATAGCATTGTGTTTGAAATCACTGTCTCCTGAGGAAAGAGGGCTGGCATTCGCACTTGCCTGCCTCTCTTAGGTGGGCTGAACTGCAGTTGTTTGGAGTGGAAAGAATTGAGCAGCTTCCACCAGTGCTGACTGTGTGGAGTATCAAGCATCTGCTGATGGAAGCCAAAGCAGGATGTGCTTCCTGTAGTGTTCTGTGATGTTCATCAAAGCTCTCCAATTTTTGACTGGTTTGCTGCAAGAGATGGGAGCAGTTTTGCTCTGGAACTCCTTTAAATTCATTTTTATAAGCAATGAAGGCTCTGCCATGATTGTTTTGTTGCAATGTGCTGCTTGGAGCTTGCTCTGGGCTGTTACTGCAGATGTGACAATAGTAACCTAAACCTCAAGCTCTGACAACACTGCCAAATCTTGCTGAGGCAGTTGAAATGTATCCCTCCCAAAGCAGATGGGTGATGGAGCTGATGGACACCCATGCCTCTTCTTTACAGCATGCGTGATCACATTACTTACACACAACAATGGGGGTGTGGCAGCTCCATTGTTTAGCTCTTTTACTTTGGCTCTTTGAACCTCTTCTCCTTACAGTTTGTTTTTCCAAAGGCTTCAGTTGTGTTTGCACATCCCCAAAGCACTGAATATTTTGTAAGACAGACTTCTCATTTCCTTCTCACTTCTCAGAGCTGCACCTACCTTTGCAGAGATGAGCAATCCCCTTAGTTTCAATAGAGAAGCTTTCTCCTTGCCCTCTGCCATCCTGCTCTGTGCTATTTGCTGTAGCACACTGTGTGTTGCATCATTCCCTGAGGGAGGCAAGGAGCAGTTCCCTGGGGATGCCCCAGCAGTGAGTCCCCTGTGGCAGCAGATACTGGGGGTGCTTGCATAGATCCAAGCTGCTTGCTCAATCTACTTATGAAAGGCAGAAAATCGGCATAGTAATGCAACTAGAGAAGTCTAAGCTAGCTAGAGCTTCAACCCAGATGCTTTTGTCTCAGTGCATGTGCTAGGATGAATCCTTCTGAGAGTTTGCCAAGGGCTGTCCTTTGTCCAGCCAGCAGTGAGGTACAGAACTGGAAAGGCCATGCACAACTCAAGAGCAAGGTCCATGCTGACTGTGTGGCAGCATTGCTCATGATATGATTCCTTGTGATGGGATAACATTGCAGGTTTCTTGGTATTCCTTAAGCCTCCTCTGCAGTAATGGGAATAAACTCAACTGTCTGCTCTGACTCCAGATCTCTCCGTGGATTTGAAGGAGGCTTGCCTTGCAGGACTGAGGGGGAACCAGCCAGTTTTATTTCTGCAGCTCCTTGCATGGTTACCCTAGCAGGCAAGACCAAACTGTCAGCTGTCGATCAGCTGCCTCCAGGACAGAAATGGTGTTGCTCTGCCATCTTATGGCAGAGCTGAGAAGAGGTCACAACACTTCCCACAGCAGTGAAGATCACTCTATGCACGTTAAGGTGGGGCAGCTAGAAGAAGTGTTACTGCAGTTGAATCTGCTATTGGCTGTACTTGAATTACAAATCAGAGAACGATCCCACCATCATTTACTAATCCTGTTTGGAGCTTTCTCCACCTCAGAAATTGCTTTCTCTTTGGGATTGGGCTGACTTTGCTTGTGATTTTCCTGCTCATGCCTTACTCTTAGTTCTAAAAGATAGTAGACGGAAGACTAAGTTCTGGTTTTAACTTTGCTTTCTTTCTCTGGGTCTCCATGTTTAAAAGTGAGGACTGTGAATCTTGTAATCTTTCACTACCCAGATTTCAGCCTGGAAGAGTACCTCCAAAGCTGTTTCAATCCACCTTTCTACACTTAGAATGCTGTAGAGGCATGCTGCTTTGCCACTGTTCTCTTTTCTGGCCTGAAGCAGCAGCTGAGGCTGTGACCCTGCTCTCTGGTTCTCCCTGTGCTGATTGCCTCTTGTCCTGGCTCCTGGAAAGAAGTTCTTCAGCCATGGATGCCAGGCCTGGCCAAGAGCAAACAGACCATGGTCGTGTGCCAGTTGTTTGTGGCAGTGGAAGCTGGTCTCTGGTGAATGATCAAGAGCAAATGCATGGCTTGTTTGTGGACTTCCTTCTGCTGGGCTTTTAAGCTAGTTTGACAAATCACTCCTCTCTAATTGTCTGCCATTTGGGCTCAGCCCTGCCTCCCTGTGAGGCAGTGGGACCTCTGAAATAGGCTGGACAATGGGACAAAGGGTTTTGGCTTTCAGTGCTGGGCTTAGGAGCACCTGGAGTGTCCTGTTCTTGATGTGAAGTACAGGCACTGCACTGCCAGCACTGGCAAGCTAAGAGCATACATTTTATCCTGAGAAATACACAATAGTGGCAGCGGGAGGGAGCTGGAGGAGGAAGGCATGGCCTCTGCACAGAGCAGGGCAGGACAGGGGCTGCTTGTTTCTCCAGTGCCTTACATCTCCCATCACCCAGGGGTCTGCTGAGTGAGGACTTCTGTCAGACTATGGGGCTCAGGAACAATAAAACATCCTGAGGGGGTGCTAGATGTTTGGGAGCTAAGCAAGCAGCATGCTGCTTAATCCTTATGCCAGGTTTTCCTTAACTGAAAAGCATTGGGATGGCTCTTTCCTTACAGAGCATTTTGAGGCATCCTGGCCAAACACTTGAGCTAAGTACAATTCTCGCCCCTTTCTCTTCCTTCATTCTTCCTTTCCCAGTTAGTTATGCTGTAGAGGTAAGGCTGGACTCTCTGCAGGGGAATCCTTGGCCTTTCTGAACACATTGTGCTTTTCATAGCCTGCAGTGTTTTGGCATTTGTTGACATTTGTTCATTTGGTTTGGGTTTGTTTACTTTGAAAGGTGAAGTCTTTGTCCAAGAGAAGACTGAGCTATCAAAGGAAAATGTGTGTTTTAGCATCACTTGTGGCAGGTGCAAGTCACTGAGCCTGTGTCTACAGCTCTCATGTATTGGTGAGCTCTGGAAAATGGAGCTGCTGTGATGAGTGGGAAAAGGCCAGCAAGTGTTGTTCCTTTCGGTTCTTGGTTACTTTTGGCTAGGATAGCAACTGTTGTGTTCTGCTTTCAGTAAGGAAAAAGAGCTGAGTGAATTTTCCTTCCTTTTTTTGCCCAGGAGACGCAAACAGATCTTGATGAGTATCCAAAAGCTTGAATTAAAGACCAGATGTTCTGGGAAACAGTGTCTTAGGGGGGTTCTGTGGGTCCTGATCCCACCAAGTAGCCTTTTGAACATCCTTGCTGCTGCTGTACCCTTTGTGCTGTGCCCTGACAGGTCAGCTGAGGAACTGAGGAGGATGCAGCAAGTTGTATAAACATCACCCAAAGCCAGCCTTTCTTGTTTTACTGCTCCCTCTGAGCCTTTTTTTGAGTTAATTAGAAGCACTCAAACATGGCTAAATGTGTCTGTGTGAGGCAGGAGCACTGGCCCTTGCAGTGCTGCAACGGGAAGGCAATGGATCAGGCTAATGCCTGGGAGGAGGTGGAGTGGATGTCAGATGTGCAGGGATGCTAGCAACTTCTCTCTTTGGACTCTGGAGTTGCTAGGTGTTATCTTTGAACTTGTGCTGTGCTACTAGAAGTCTGTCAAGATACTTTGCTCTTTGAGGGATCTTGGGACCCTGAGCAAAATGACTTCCCCATCCCCAGAGGGTGAGAGTTGATACTGAACTATTGCAGAACACTCCTCTGAGACATGGTTGGTAACCAGTGCCAGACAAGGAGGGCAGAACAAAGCTTGGAACAGGACTGGAAACTCAACTTGCTTCCCCCAAGAATGCCCCAGTGCCTGAAAAGTCCTGGCTGTGAATCTCTCTGGCAAATCAATTGGCAGCATTATTACTGCAAAATTGACATTTGCAGGCCTTTTTTGGGAATGTTTACCCAAACCTAGCTATAATCCTAGACTACCAAACCAGCTTCACTCAGATCCATGTGGGAATGCTGAGGTGGAGTTTGTCTTGTGCAGGAGGTCAAGTGAAGTTCTCAGTGATCCCTGCTGGGTGAGGAAGGAACCCAAATCCCAGTCCCAGGAGTAGCAGCTGATGGTGAATGGTTCTGCTCTGAGATGAGAGAGTGAGAGGGGAATACAGGCTAATGAATTGAAGAGTTACTGAATGTTTTGATTCTAGGAATTGAGAACTTCAAGGAGGTAATTCCCTCAGCTTTTCGTTCACCTTTTTCAGCCAAAGCTTTCATGTTGCTTCAAAGCTCAACACATTGAGAAGTTAGCCTCTTGCAAGGTGTGGGTGGGGGGATTTCTGTTTAAGCACTTTAAAATTGAAGTGAGCTCTGTGCTGGGACTCTGCAGAGGCTTTTGTGTGCATCACAATGTCTTCTTTCATTCTGATGAAATGGTAGTCATTAATGGGCTTATCTTGAGAACTGGATTTGTTACATCAAGCTGGGGCATAACCTGAATCAGCCCATTGGAGCTGCAGTGGGCTAAACCATGGCAGGAACAGGATACAGAGCCAGCCCTGCACTGAGACTCAGAGCAAAGGTCTGGATGGAGATCAAGTTGTAAGCTCTGACCTTTCCTGCTTTGGAGGAGTGTTGCTGTCAGAGCTGCTTGCCAGAGCTCAGGAGCACCAGCAGCTATCCAGGGGAGGGAGCAGGGAAAGCCATCAGTGCTTCTGTCTGCACACAGGAGAAAGATAAGCAGGTAGCACAAGAGGAGAACAAAGAAGAGTGGGACAAGAAAGGCTGCACTTCTGTTTTGCCATCCCAGATAAGGAGCAGGCTCTACAGAACCTGTGCTTCTCTGCTTTTTCCTTGACCTCTTTGGCTGCTGCACAGTAAGTGTTGCCTCTGTCAGGAGTTTGAAAGGAGCTGATTGTTTCTCCAGTGACAGTGGACTGCATGTGTCTGGTTCTCATCAGTGATGTGACAGATGTGCTTTGCACAGCATCACTTATCACTGCAGAGATTATTCTTGGTTTTCATCTCATCCTGGGGGATGGCATCATTCCAAAGATCAGAGAGCTCTGCTGTACATGAAACTGATTTGGGGGGGTTGGGGGCTTTTGTTTTGTCTCTGCAAAGTCTGGATGAATTGGTGAAGGAAAGCAGCCCTCGGAGGTTTTGATTGGAGCTGGAATGATATCAGGACTCTGCTTTGCAGAGGCTGCAGAATTGGGGATTTCCAGAGGAGCAGTAGGAAAAGTGCAATCTCAAGAAGTTCTGTGTATTTACAACAGAAGAAAAACAATTGCAACGCAAAAAATGTCATTTTGAGAAGGTATGCCCATGAAGGTGTTCAAGCCTGACATTTGTGTTAAGTTGCACACCTGTGCAACTCCTGTTCCTCCCTTCAAAGCTGGCTGCATTTCCCATGTGAAAGTGATGGCTTTGGGGGAATGCTGGAGGTGGGAACACTGAAAGGGAGGGCAAGCTGAGGATCTCAACCACCTAAGCCAAGAGAGGAACTCGCAAGCAATCTCTTTCCCTGTCTTGTGAGAATATTTCTTTGTTCCCTGGTATAAATACTTCTTTGTGCAGGTAGGTCTTTATGGCTGGATTAATGAGTAACTGCTACTCGGTGAGTTGCTGTTCTGCAGTCAAGTATCTGCTTTCCTTTTCCCTGTTTTCTCCTTGTTTTCCCTGGGTCCCTCAGCAGCCCAAGATGCAGATTGCCCCCAGGAAGCTGCAGTTACTCCTGACTGGCATAGTTTGGGTCACAGAGGTTGGTGCTCTGCCATCTCCTCTTCAGAAAGGTAGGATGAACATTTCACCTCTAGCTTTAATGTTTTTCTAAGTCCCAGTGGTTTTGTTCCAATCCAAGTCTGTAACTGAGAGTTCTCTTTTCAGGAGTAATTCTCATGAAACTTTTCTCTGATTCCTTGTTTATTTTCATCCATTTCCCCAGTACCAAATTCCTTTTGGTAAAGCCTAAATCCTCTTTTTTGCAATGTTGTCTGTTTCACCTTTCTCCTTTCCTCACTGGATCTTTGCACATGGGAAGAGGTGGACACAGGGGGAATTAGGAAAGAAGAAGAAGAATAAATAGAGAAATGAATTGGATCTTACCTACAAAAAACCTGCTTTATTTAACAGCCTAGGCTAAGTGGCATTGTGTCAGCATTCCTGTGACACTTACATCACTTGAGGATGACTGCAGAACCCTTGTAGGTGTGCTAAGCTGCATTGGATACTTTGGAGGGCTCCCCATTTTCCAGACAGTGGATACAAGTATTGTTCCTCCATCCTTTGAATACACTCACCTACCTGCCAGAGCAGCAACAGAATGTTCCAAGTTCATGGATGCTAACACATGAATATTATCAGCTTCACTTACCCCTAGTAGGTGACAATAAGCTAAGAAGAAATGAGCTTGCTCCTGCAGTGGATGTTCTGGAGAAATTCAGCCACTTCTTAGCCCCATTTAGCCTTGGTCTGGGCAGTTTGTATTGGGAATGACAAGCTGTGCTTCCTGTGATGGCAAAGAGACTGCATTGACTTAAATCCAGGCTGAATCCTTTCTTCTTTTCCCTTTTCTACTCCTCAGGTCCTCGGTGTGGGCAGAAATTCCAAGAGAGCAAACCATGGAGTTACTTTTCCCTTTTCACTCGGATTGTGGGGGGGAAGCAGGTGGAAGAAGGCTCACAGCCATGGCAGGTTTGCAGCAGCAGATGAACCAAGGGCTCACCTCTTGTAGAAATGACAGCACAAGGAGTACAGGTTGTGCTTGCTGATCCTTGGGGGGCAGTGGTGAGCTCCACTCTGCTCTCGTGGAAAGCAGTGAGGCAGGTGGGGAGGACACAGAACCTGTCCTGCTCCCTGATCAACCTTTCCTTATCACTTTCTGTTTGTTTATCACTGTTTCTGAAAAAGCATCTATAGATTAGTCTGTTGTAAAGAGGCATGGCTGAAAGTGCTTAAAAACGAGGCACCCAAGAGCATCAGTCCCAGCTCCTGCCAGCCATGTGGGGGTTGTGCTCTCAGTGACCTGCAGACGAAAAGCTCTCAGCTAGCTGAACTTGCAGAGCATGCTGGGCACCTCAGTGCCTTGGCATTTGTTACAGGGCTGCCACTTCTCTCCAGCTCCCAAGCCAAAGCTGAGGGGAGAACAGGACAGGTTTAGGATCCCTTAGACTTTCAATGCCATGAAGCTTGAAAGGCAGCATGGATTTGACCATGGGAATGTTCAGGGAGTGCCTGCATGTCCTCTCCTTTCTTCCTGAAATGCAAGCTGAGCAGATACAAAGCCTCGTGCAGTTATTTGTCTGTCTGTGTGGTGCAGGTTTCCCTGAAGAGAGGACACAAGCATTTCTGTGGAGGAACCATTGTTGCTGCTCAGTGGGTGGTGACAGCAGCTCACTGCACCCTGGGCAGGTATGGATGGGGCACAGCAGCAGGGATTGTCCAAGGCTGGATGTGTGCTGGGACATTACTTACAGTCCTACCCTTTTATCTGTCACCAATATTTCACAGAAAGGGAGAAGAACCAAAACCTTGCAACATCTCAAAAGTACTGAGGAAGGACAGAGATTGGTGGAGGCTGCTTTTGGCAGTGTGATCAACTGTAGTTACTGAGTGACTGCAGTTTGGATTTTAGCAGTATCAGCTGGCAGAGTCTAGGAAGTTAAATGGATATAGTACTGACCTCTTGCATGCTGAGGATTTTCAGCCCTAGTGCTTAAAAAAAACAAAGACAAAAGATGTATTAATATAGTCTGGAAGGCTCAGGTCTGTTTCTTTGGTGGCTTCACTGAGGTTCTTATTCCCTTGTAGTTAACTGCAGAGTTTCTTAACCACAGAAGGCCAGGCAATATCTAAGTCAGCACAAAGCCTCCTGACACAGAAGTAATCCTTCACTCTGCTGAATCAATTTGAAGCAGAATAGGAAGTTTTGTGTTTCCTTGCTGCACATCTGATCTGGAGCTAGTAGCTCCTAAAGCAGGGATCACTGTGGATTTAAGGTATAAACTAAGAATGCCAGAAAAGGGGTCTTATTTTTTCTGTACTTGAGTTCAGATCTTGCCTCCTCCTTCCCAGAGCAGTGTGACTGAGCATTTTACACAAGGTAAGAGGACCTGGTTCCTTAGTGGGCCACCAAATCACAGGCAGGAGTGTAGCTAAATGACTTTCCCTCTCAGTCTTTTCCATCTCCTGATTACTGCTGTGGTTCCTCCTCAGCTCTAGCTGACTGCACGTATTGAAGTGCTCTAAAATCTGAAAAGATTAGGTATCACTAATAATAACTTCTCTAAAAAAACAACTGTATTTTCTGTTCACTTTGAAGATTCTGCAGCTGAACTTCTATTTTCCTATCCCACAGGAACCTGCTTGAGTACTTGAATGTGACTGCAGGAGAGCATGATTTGCAGGTCAGGGAGAATGGGGAGCAGAGCCTCCCTGTTAAGGATGTCATTAAGCATCCCAACTTTGACCCTAGATGGCCAATGAACTATGACATTGCCCTTCTGAAGCTGGATGGAGCCTTCAACTTCAGTAAGGACATAGTTATCTCTGATCTTTTTCAGAGGGGAAGGTAAGGCCTCTGCTTCTCCCAGATGCTGTGAGAAGTCTTGAAACTCAGCTGTCAGATTAAGCCAGTAAAAATCCCCAGAGGGGTTTGCAACTCAAGTGTTTAAAATACCAGGTTGGTTGATAGCAACCTATCAGTTGACTTAGATGATCTTCTTCAGACTTCACACTCCCTTGAAGGTAATGATATTTTTTCTTTGGCTACAGATTAAAATTTGACCAAGTAGGTGTTTTTGTTTTTCTCTAAGAGAGGTGCACAGGAGAGTTCACCCAACACTCTGCTCTTTGTCATTAGGTTGCTCTTTCTTTGCCACCACAAAGGTGCACGACTCCTTTTCCTTTTCCTGTTGGAAGTCTGGATCATGACAGCAGCTAAGTTTAAGCTGAATGGCAAGGCCTAGGCTGAAGCCTGTGGTGCTCATAGCTTTCTTTTTCCTTTCCAAAACACTGATTGCACTAAGGAGCTTCAGATTGGGTATCAGGAAGAATTTGTTCACTGAGAGGGTTCTCAGGCACTGGCCCAGGCTGCCCAGGGGGAGGTGGTGGAATCACCATCCCTGGAAGTGTTCAGAAGCCATGTGGATATAGTGCCTGGGGCCATGCTTTAGTGGTGAGCATGGGAGGGTTAGGGCGGTGGTTGTGCTCAATGGTCTCAGGAGCCTTTCCATGCCACGGTGATTCTGTGAGGATGGAGGCACAGGTAAATCATCCAATGCCAGATTGATTTTCTTCAGATGCCACCAAAATAACAATACCTCTTAGTTGTGACTGAGAAAGGAAGCCTTTTGTTTTTCCTCCCACTCTTACCCATACAATTGATGTCCCTGTGTGGCAGGTTCCTCAGTTTGGCCAGCATGTCTTCCTGAGCCCGGGGAGAGGTTTGCAGCAGGATCCATCTGCACTGCCTGTGGCTGGGGCCGCTTGAACGAGAGTAAGCCACTGCACTTCTGCTGGGACAGCCAGGGCTCTCACTGCTGAAGCTAAGAGCTTGCTTGCATAGCTGATAGAGCAGAGGAAACCATCACCTGCTCATCAGAACTGTCATCTCCAAATGGGATCTGTTGGACAAGAGCCCTGGGGAAAAAGCTCTAGGAGTGCTGGTGGCTAGGAGGATGCCCATGAGGCAGCAATGTGCCCTTGTGGCCAAGAGGCCAATGGCATCCTAGGATGCATTAAGAGGAGCGTGGCCAGCAGAGCCAGAGAGGTTCTTCTCCCCTCTCCTGTGCCCTGGGGAGGCCTCCCCTGGAATGCTGTGTCCAGTTGTGGGCCCCTCAGCTCCAGAAGGCTAGGGAGCTGCTGGAGAGAGTCCAGCACAGGGCCAGCAAGATCCTGAAAGGAGTGGAGCATGTGCCCTAGGAGGACAGGCTGAGAGAGCTGGGTCTCTTCAGCCTGGAGGAGACTGAGAGGAGACCTCAGCAATGCTTAGAAATATGTGAAGGGTGAGTGTCAGGAGCCAGGCTCTGCTCCATGGCATCCAATGGTAGGACAAGAGGGAATGGGAGCAAGTTGGACCACAGGAGGTTTAGTATTAACATGAGGAGGAACTTGTTTGCAGTTCAGGTGCCAGAGCACTGGCCCAGGCTGCCCAGGAGGCTGTGGAGTCTCCTTGTCTGGAGCCATTGCAGAGCTGCCTGGACACATTGCTGTGTGAGCTGGTCTAGGTGCTCCTGCTCTGGCAGGGGGGTTGCACTAGATGATCTTTCTAGGGCCCTTCCAACCCCTGACATACTGGGATACTGGGATACTGTGGATCTTGGCTATCCTCTGTGCCTGGCCTCAGAGTGGAGTGCTACAACATAGAGATATTTCAGTTTGGACACTGGTTCAAGTAAAACTGCTTGTGTACACAAAACTGGATGTTTGTCACCGTGACATGGCTTTGAGCCAGTGTCACAAGTTGGCTTTTTTTGGTGTCTATTAGCAGTGACATAGAGTTCACCTTTCAGCCTTTTTTATGGACAGTATGTTGTGTGTTTCAGATGGAGCACTCCCTCAGGTCTTGCATGAAGTCAATCTGCCAATCCTAAACAGTAAGGACTGTTCAAGAGCATTATCAACTTTAAAGAAACCCATCCAAGGTGACACTATCCTGTGTGCTGGATTTCCAGATGGAGGACAAGATGCCTGCCAGGTCAGCTGGCCAGAAGCCCTTGGCCACTTCCAAGTGTTCCTCAGGAGCTCAAGGCTCTCTGGGCCTCAGTGAATAAATACACTGCAAACAGCAATATTTGGAGTGTATTTATATTGCTGTGTGAGTTCTTTCAAGCATTGTGTGTGGGGCAATGCCCTTAATGACATGATTCCATTTTGACTGTTGTGTGAGTTGTATGGCAGGTTACTCAGAGCAGGTTTTGCAGTAATGCTTAGGGCTTTCTAACTCCAGGACACTTGATGAATTAATTAGTTAGTGTTGCTAAGATCCTAGGGAGGAAAGTAGAAAGTACATCCTTGGTTTACAGGAAGGAAAGGAAGTGAGATAAAGGTGAAGTTCCTTGTCCTGGGGGTAACAAGATGCTCCTTATTGCATGCTAAAACACAACAGGGAGGCACCCATGAGGGAGTTAGTCTATGTCTCCCCTTCTTGGCAATCCTGACAGTAAAAACCAAAGTGTGTTTCTCCAGTTTTCTTGCAGTGCCTATCCCCATGGTGCTCCCTGAACCCTGCAGGGTTGCTCAGTGGGCTGCAGGCACTCCTGGAAGCTGAGCCTTGTGGCCTGGTTGTGTTTTTCCAGGGAGACTCAGGGGGACCTCTGCTGTGCCAACGCAGGCACGGGGCCTGGACTCTGGCTGGGGTCATCTCCTGGGGAATGGGATGTGCTCGTGGCTGGAGAAGCAATGAGAAGAAGAAACATTACAACAGAGGATCCCCAGGGATATTCACAGACCTCAGTGTGGTGCTCTCCTGGCTTCAAGACAACATGGGTGCTGGTACTGCCTGCACAGCAATGTCTCTCCTTTGTGACAACTCTTCTGTCTCATCATGCTCTTTCACTTCATTTTATCTTTTTCAAGATACAGCAGTTACATTTTTATTTTGCCTTTTCCCTGGCAAAGCCCTGTAGCATTTCACAAGGCCTTTAAGTATAAGCTGCTGATTGGCAGTTGCCAAAACTAAGTTGAGAGCATTGTAAATGTTTGCTTCTCTTCCACTTTGCCTCCTACTTAATGTTGTGTGTGTGTATTAACTTTAAGAATGCTCTTTTAGCTAGCTAGCCACTTAACTTGGTATTTTTGTCTTTAAGTGGAAATTCACCAATTGAAAGTGTCTGGGGAAAAAAAAGAGACACATAAGGTCTTAAAAATGTACTAACTAGCCCATTTTATTGTCAGGAAAAAAAGAATTTGGTTAGCTGTTGTGGTCATTAAAGTGTGCTGGCTCCAGTGATCAGAAAAGAAGCAATTTGGCAGGTGAAGTGCAAGCACACTCCTCAGTGGCGTGGCAGTAGGCTTTGCTGCTTGCTCCTTCATGCTGTCCCACTGGTACAGAAGATCTTCAGTGTGATTGCTGTCCCTGATGTGATGCTAGCAGCTGGGCTCTGCTATCCCTACCAGAAAGCTGTAGTATTTACACACAGGTAGCCTAGAGAGAGCCCTGTGCTCCTCAGAGTGAGCAGCAGCCTATCAATCTGGGATTAGTTCTACAAGTGGCTGCTCCAGAATGATTTATTCCAAAGTCAGCATTGCCTGAACTTGCAATTTTGTTTTCACTCTAAGCCTAGCTTGTTGTAGCCTGTAAGTCCCCAAGAAACACTAAGTTTACCTCAGTGCTAGCTTTATAAAATTACCATTTCACACAGAAGAAAATAAAACCTACACTGTGAATACAAAACTACACTAATTTCTTATTCTTTTTCCACCCCTTTCTTGATTAGATCTGAAAATGAAAAGCTCCACAGGTGAGTACAGTGTTTCTTTTGGTATCTACTCTGTGTTAGAGCATCAAAAGCCCCCTCAAATGTACCAGAGCTAGGGAACGATTCTCTGTGTCTTGAGGTGTGCATTTTTCCTCCCTGAAAAGCATTCCCCCTGAAATCCTCATTTCACAGGTGGGGTCTTCAAGGTAAAAAGCAAGCAGTGCCATTCTGAGGGTAAACTAGGAGAGTGTGTTGGCACTGCTTCCTTCTCTCTGCTTTCACACTGACTGAGCATCACTGCAGTAGGAGAGAGAAGGCCTCCCCTCCCCTCCCCTCTCCTCGGGTGCAGCTGGCAGGAGCTTTGGGGAGAGCAGATGCTTGCCTCTGTGTCCAAGCTGATCCCTTCTCTCGTTTGAACTCCCCCTGCAGCGTTCTGCAGTGTGCAGGATGGCAAACTCCCTGGCACTGAAGGGCAATTACATTTCCCTGCAAGTCCCAACCAGTTCTATCCCAACCAGCAGTAAGTAGCCCAAGCCCAGGGACTCTTCCCCTGCCAGTGCAGCTGGGTTGTTGCTGCAGTGTTGTGAACAGAAGCTCTTCTCTTGTTCCAGGTTGTGTGTATGGACTCTGTTGGTACCAGAAGGGAATTACATCTTGCTTCGTTTTTCCCACTTTGACCTGGAGCCAGAAACCTTTTGTGACTGTGATTCCTTATCAGTGTATTCCAAAGACAGCAGACTTGTTGGTGAGTTGCCATCTCCCTGCTCTGAGTAATAACCTGCCTTGTGCTCTCTGCTTCTAACAAGCACACCAAGGAGAACACTCTGAGTGTCTTTTACTCACTTTTCCACAATGAATACATTGTGCCATAGGATCTAAAGCAAAAGGCAAAGAGGGTGGGAGGAGGAAAGAATGGGAAAAGCCTGGGGGAAAGCTTCCTGGTGTCAAGGATGTCCAGTTTATGATAGTGTGCGTTTATTTGGATGAATAGACAGTGTAAAGGGAAGGAACAGGCAATTGCCTTTGTCATCCTCAATTTTGTTCTTGCCAAAGATGGTACCTGCAAGTTTTCTCAAGACACCAAGCAGTGATTCTGCTCTAATACTGTGTTCCAGGGAAATTCTGTGGAGGAGATCTTCCATCCCCTCTTTTGGTTGGCTCCAATAGTGTAAGGCTGAAATTTGTTTCTGACAGCAAGGATTATGGAACTGGTTTTTCCATGACCTACAAAGCTCTTAGACCAGATATTCTTCCTGGTAAGTCTAAGTTTAGTAAGGTACCTGCCTGCTCTCTTGGATGGTGACCTGAAAAAGATTATCAGGAGAAAATAAGCCAGAGGAGGCTGCTATGATATTTGTGTGTAGCTGGTGTTATGAACAAGTGTGGTGAGTTTGCTGTGTGACATCATGGAGAAATAAGGATGGCAGAAGGAGATAGGATAAATGCTGCTGAGTTAAGTCCTGCTTCAACCTTGCCCCTTCTCCATCCACTCTGTAAAGGATCTTGTTTCCTTCCCTACCTCCAGAGTGTTTGAAAACTCAGTAAGATTAGCCTTGCCCTGTTCTTTCTCAGCTGTAGCCCCAGATTTTTTCTGGGTTTAGCTTTTTGGCGTGTGAATGATTTGAAAGGAAAGCACAGTGCCTCCACTTTGGTTCTCCTGGGTTCCCAGATTCTGGCTGTGAGTCCCTGGCTGTCCTGTTTGAAGAAGGAACAGTACAGAGTATGCACTATCCAGAGAGCTACAGCAACAGGGCACACTGCCAGTGGGTGATCTCTGCTCCAGAGGACCATGTCATCAAGGTAATGATAGCAGAGCTGCTTGTGGCTGCAGAGTGGCTGTGGGACCCACCAGTTAGCCAGAATCCATGCAGCAAAGGACAAGCAAGGTCAAGCAGCACGAGCCTGAGTAATGCTGCTGGTTGCAGTTAACAGAAATCAGTTTCCATCCCAACAGCCAGAGAGCTTTTGAGTTCTTCTTTAGGTTAGAGTAAAGTAGGATTCCTGGGTTAAATTTTATCATGACAGATTCTTCTAGCAAATCTAATATGCTGTGCATCACCTGTGGGAGCTCTGAATGTCACAGGACCCAAGCCCCAAAGGAATACTGAAGACCCTGGTATAGCATTTGATTGTTTGCCCTGTGAATTTAACAAGCTTCTCTCTTTCTCTTTTTTTATTGAAAGCTTACATACCAGTCTTTTGAAATAGAAGACAGTGAAGGTTGCTCTTATGATGCTGTGACTGTGTATGAAGATGTGGGAAAAGAGAAGGAAATTGGTCTGACTTGTAATGTTTTGTCATATCTTGGGGATGATCTGTTTCTTCTCTACCTTTCACCAGCCCTCTTTTACAGTCTGAAATCAGGTTCAGGTGCTGTTATAGGCACTATTTGCAGTAGTTGAAACAACACCTGCAGCTATTGCTGCTTCTGCTCTGCTTACAGAGGCAAAACCACATTGAGCAGAACAGTTTTCTGTGTTTACATTTGATATGCAATGCAGTTCTGAACTTGTGTCCATGAAGAAAAGGGCATAACACAGAAATTAGGCTTTGTAGTAGTGAATTGTCAGACACAGACAGCACCTAAGAGTTCTCTTTGTCAGGGCTCAGTTGTTCTTCAGTCCGGATGAGCCTTCATGTAGTTCTTGCTCCCTTGCTGCACGTTGAATGAGAGGAAGACCTGTCCTAAATCAACTGATTTCAGCCCTGGCTTGGTGCTGGTGCTTAATTAGCACTAGCAGATGCACTAACAAGGGTTTCTAGTGTGTTCTGGATGTGATAGCAACCTATGAGCATCAGTGCTGCACTAGACTCCTGTGAAATAAGCCAAGAGTCTCCTTGTTCCTGGCAGATAATTGCTGAACAAGGACACTGTCAGGAATAACAGACCAGTCCTTCAGCCTCAGCCTGCTTATCTCTGGAGTTGTGTTTCCCCCTCTTGTCTGGGAGCTGAAATGCACAGACTCTTGGGTACCCACTGCTGAGAGGGGGAAGGGTGGAAAAGTCCATCTTCATCTCCAGTCAACCTTTGCTTTCTCATCTGCAGCTAAGTCTTGTGGATTTGCTCTGCCAGCACCTGTCCTAAGCTCCTCTGCTGTGATGCTAGTTGTCTTTCACTCGGATGAAACAGAGACCTTTGGAGGATTCAGAGCCACAATCTCTTTTGTTCATGTAACAGGTAATAAAAGCAACTTGGGAAGATGCCTCTGCAGTGAATATAGCTAGTCAGGATTATCTTGCTCTAGAAGATTCTCATCCCACCAACTGTTTCAGAGAAAAAACCTGTGTTGTGAACTTACTGAGACACTAAACCAAGAGCCCAGTGAGTGGGTAAGGAGAATCTGCCCAAAGCCTCAGAGATTTGCCTTGTGTAAGAGTGTTTTGGTGCATTTTAAATGGCACTTTACTACCCTGTGAAGATGTAAGAGCACAGATCCCTACTGTAGAATTTTTGTAGAAGGAGAGAGTTCTAATAAAGGGAATAAAAGTGATTTTGTAATAACATCATCACTCCAGACAGCCTGCTAACACCTTTGCTATCTCCATTTGCTAGATTTAGACACCTTGGATTCAACTAGTGAAGAAGAATTGGAAGAGGTGGATATGACCAAAGAAGAAACACAGGTTGCAACAGGTAAGGCAAGCTGAATGAGATTTTCTGTTAGGAATATGCAATACCTTTTGGACTGTAAATGGCATTGTCCCCAAACTTTTCATTAAGACACTTGAAGAAATAAAAAGCTGAATAGTACCACTTGTATGCTTTGGCTTTAGAGTAGCAGGATCTAGTTTTCCTTGCTTCCTTCAATTGTTACCATCTTGGTGAAGCTCTGCTTTTGCTAAGAGTGTCTCCTCATGCTACCTCTAAACATTTGGATCCTTTGTAATGAGGGAAGGTGAAAAATGGAGCAAGAAAAGGGAGGAAGGAAGCCTGAGGGGTAGCAGCTCTTTAATGGACCCTTCCTTGCTTCTCCTTAAGCTCTAAAGACTTCCTGAAACATCAATGCCTTCTGTTTCCAGATGATGTTTGTGGAATGCCTTCAAACCAGCCCAGGTTCATCTTCAGCAGGATAACTGGAGGTGAAGAAGCTGTGCCATACTCATGGCCTTGGCAGGTCAGTGTGCAGATTTCAGAGGAGCATCTCTGTGGAGGAGCAGTTGTTGCCAAAGAATGGGTTGTCACAGCTGCTCACTGCTTGACTTCTAAGTAAGTACACTGAGGTGAAGCCTTGCCATCTCCTCTCTGATTGCATGGTGTGGCTGGCACAGTTCAGCTCACACTGGCACTGCATTCCTTTGCCTCACACACATGGACTAGGCTCATGGCTCCTAAGGAAGTTTTTATTCAGATCAGTTTTCAGAAGAGATAAGTTATTAAGTTCCTTGTCACCCTTTGCTTATGCTTAGGTGACTTGTCTTTGGGTCATTTGCAGAGCATGTTTGCATCCAGGTAGAATCAACCTACCCAAAAATGTCAGTTACTGAATCTGTGTAGATTTGGGAGGATATGCAGGCAGCTGTTGTGCACAGCTTGATGTGCTGAAGGTATTGCTTCAGAGCTGTGTTAAGGAGCAATTCCCTGGTGCATGTTGCCATCACATCAGAATTTGTGCATGTGGATGAGTGTTTGTACAGAACTAGCTTCATCAGGGAGTTAGGACACCTCTTCAGGCACTGAGGGGCTTTAGTTAAGAAAAGGTGGAATGAAATGTTTCTGTTGCATTTTTCTTTAATAACATTTGCTAGTTAGCAATGTTCTAGAGGTCTCCCATTTTCCCATGAAGAAGGTGGAGGCCAGCACTGCCCCTGGAGGATGTGGGCCATGCAGCCCTTGTGTTCTACATCAGGGAACCCAGTCTGGAAGTGACCTTTCTCTGTGTGCTCTGTGTTTGGGACTCCTCCTGCCTTATCATGAGAGTGTTTCATACTCCTGGAAGTCAGTGGGAAGCTTTCCATCTGGTTTTGTGTGGGAGCAAGGGCCTCAGGAGTTGTTGCCTCAGGGATGTGTAGGGCCCTAGAATCTCTTTAGGGTAGGGAGGTTTTAAGGTTCACACGTTTCAGGAATGCTGTTCTTCCAGGCTGAGCACATGCTTATTCCCTCCCCGTTTTTTATTTGAAGGGAACTCTACAGGAACTTCTGGATGGTGGCCACAGGACTTCATGATCTTACCCAGCAAGAATACAGACAGGTACTCTGAGTTCTGCCTAATAATAAACTGTCACTCAGTCTTGCAAAATGCTTCCTAATGCCAGTGCATCTCGCAAGCTGTTGCTGAAGCAGCAGCCTGCATGCTGATCTGGATCTGCATTGTCCCCACAGCTCTGCTGTGGCTGTCAGACAGAGAGGGCATCAGTGCAGGTCTGTGCCTCCAGCAGCAATCAGCTGGGAAGCTCAGTGTTTTGGAGGATGTGTGAGCAAGGAGTGTATTGTCTCTAAATTCCCTGCTGACTATTACCAAGACAGAAATAACTGGGACACAGCTTCCCATTGGGCAAGTGTTTTTCCAAGACCTCCTTCTTATACTTGCTGGATGTGAGTTCTTTGCATGTTCTCTGATCTGTGTCTGAGGCATAGTAGTGTCTTGTTAGTTTAAGAAAGCTGCTGGCTTCTGCAGCTGCTTTGAACTGTGTCCTCCTCTTAAGATCTATTGCAGATGGCATGAGAATGTATAAACCCACACTTACTGAACCACTGACGTTCCCAAGTCATTCAGAAAATGTCCATGGCCTTGCTTTCCTAGGAAAGGGCAGTAAAGCAGTATATCACCCATCCAAGCTTTAACCAGACCACGCTGGACTCTGACATTGCCTTACTGCAACTGGCTGAGCCCTTGGAATTCAACCCCTTTGTGCAGCCAGTGTGCCTCCCTGCCCAGGAGGAGGAGCTGCAGCCCTCCCAGCTCTGTGTTGTCACAGGATGGGGGGCACGTGGAGAAGGTAGGCAGGCTTGGAGCATGCTGCAGCTGTGTTTTAGTTCCTGTGTGCTGTGTTGTATTAGTCATTCTGTCCATCCCTTCGTTTGTGGAGAGCAGATGTGTGTAAGAAGTTTTCACTTGTGTCAGATCAGCTTAGACAGGCAGGGAAATGTACGGGAGGGAAGAAATCACAGAACTTAGGTGATTTGAAAAGGGGAAGAGTAAAGCTTCTTTCTGGAATCACTCATTCATGCCTCTGCTAGGTTCTGAGGTGTCTTTTACTTCAAGACAGAGAAAAGGGGAAGAAGCTGCATCAGCTGGAAGTCCCCATCCTGGTGCTTGACAGATGTCAGAGCTATTACCTAAATCTTCCCAGTAAGGTGACTCAGAGAATGCTCTGTGCTGGATTCCCTCTGGAAGAAGGCAAGGACACGTGCCCAGTAAGTTGCACACCTCACCTCTGCCTTCTGGCACAGCTGGGTTCCGAAAAGGGGAGTGTTAAAACCTCACTAAGAGCAAAGAGCCTGTGGGTGAGGTGCACTGAAAGACTCCTTGAGAGTAGGATTTTAATTACTCTTGTTGCAAAAGGAAGTTCTTCCCTTGAACAAAGGATGTTTCTTTGTCTGCCTTCTAAAACCAGAAACCTCCACACACAGGAGCAGCTGGGAGCTCTTGTAGCTGAACTAGTGCTTTGTAAACCTAAGGAGTGATGTTAGTTCCTAACAAGATTCCTTTGTCCTTGTGCAGGGTGATTCTGGTGGCCCACTGGTTTGTCCTTCAGAAGATAGCTCAGGATTTTACACCCTTCATGGAATCACTAGCTGGGGCTTGGGATGTGGAAGGAAGAGCTACCCAGGGGTATACACAAACGTTGCTGCTTTTGTTGACTGGATCAAGCAGAGCATCAATAGTAGTGGTGTGTATGGAAACAAACAAAATCCATTTCAATGAATCCTTTTGCACTTGCTAGATGCATAATTCAGGGTCTTTTCCATGGTCCCATTTTTATATTTGGGTCCGAGGCACTTGCTGAAGTCTCAGCTGTTTAAAATGCCCCTAGCTGAATACCCAGAAACAGACAAATCTATATCAGTAGTTACTTCTGAAAATCTTACTTCCTCTGGGTGAATGATTATCCCTCTCTCTGTTGCATTTCTTGTGTTGATGAATATGTTTTTCTCACTGCTGCTTTGCTACTTCTTTCCTCAGGACTGGGAGGAGGTAGGGAGGCATGGACATGGCTCATGATCATGATTCTATGATGATCTCTGCAAAGTTTACCCTGGCTTATTTTTCTCCTTTTTGCAGGTCTCTCCATTTTCAAGGTGTGACTGTCAAAAGAGCAAATCAGAGGCCCAAGCTGTAAAACACTTCCAAAGCACAAATGCCACTGAAAGCAAAATTTGGTGAGAGTGTGTTAGTTCATGAGTGGTAACAGATTCCAAAGTAGCTGATACTTACTTACCCTGGTGAATTTACTGCTGATTTACCTCACTTTAGACCTGGGCTTTACACATACATGCTTGGGGCAGACACCAGTTACTTACAGGCTTCTCACACTCTGTTATCATCTATCTTAGAAGGAAACTAATCACCACATACCATATGCCAAGCATCTTGTTGGATGTAGTACTGGAGAGCACAAAACCTCTGCAGGCATGAGATGAGTGCCTGTGTAAAAGAACTGAAGGGACACTCAGCCATCCTTCCATGAAGGTCCATGAGAGTATTCCTCTGGCTCTGAGAGGCCTCTCAGAGCAGAGGAACATTGTCTAGTCACTAGTGATGTGACTCAATCCAGGTGCTGGGAAAGGGATGTTCTTAACACAGTTCTTGTTTTAACAAGTTGTGTGTTGTTTAACCAGTTTTTGGAAAGAGAGATGTTCCAGGCCTAGGGCCTTTGGCACCATGCAAGAACTGACTGCTCTCCTAATTAATCTGTAGATGTGTGTAGGCAGGGTTCTGTGTAATCCTCACCCTGCAGTCGGAGCAGATTCACTTTTAAATAGCACTTTGTTTCATGCCCAAATGGCTGCTTACACAAGAAATAGTGATGGCAGGCTCAGTCAGCTTTGCAGAGTGTGGTGTGCACAGCCTTAGTGTTTAGAAACTGGATCGGGGTGAGAGTGCAGTAGGCAGCACACACACAATCCTTCTTTACTCAGAGGTCTGGAGAAGAACAAGGAAGGAAGGAAGATCTGATTTTCTTTCTGTTGATATTAATGGCAAAAATCATTAGAGATGTGTTCATGGCAGAAGGACTGTGGACAAACTGCTATGAAGTTTAAGGCACAGCTGTATTACATTATTGATAGTCTGCTTATTCTGTGCTTGATCAGATCTCTGAAGAGGTCTTTGGAGAGCAATGGAGGGAAAATATCCTTTGTCATTTCTCATTATGGAAGCCAATGTTCAGTTATGATGGAAGATGCTATTATCAGTTTAGCTATGCTGGGAGCAGATATGGCTAATCACTTGGTTGCTATTCTGTTTTGCTTAACAGGAACAAGATGTCTTAAACCACCTTTTTAGTCTGTTGTAAGATGCCAGTGTCTTTGACAATAATGTGAACTATTTTGTGATGCAAATGAAATCTGATTTTAAATGAATAAAAAAATTGCCTTCAATGGAGTTCATGTAACGGAATTGTCTTTTAGTTCTCACAGAATTGATATGAAGTCCACTTTAGTTCTTTGCAGTTCTATGAGGCTTTGCTGACATGGTGAAAAGGTAGGATCCTAGTAACCTTCCTGAGTACTGAGGTAGCTTCAGGTTCCCTGCCTGCTTAACATCTGGATATAAACTACCTTCTGTTCACATGTAAGTAAACTTTTCTTCTTTGTAATGTTACATGGAAGCAAGTGAAGGCTCACTGCATTGGTTTTGGTTGGTTTGTTGTTAAAGCAACTTGAAGTCTGTAGATATTAAATGCTTTGTTGGTGCAGCTTGTCACAGAGGAAAAGTTTGACCCAGGGGAGAAACTAGGGAGTAATTTCTGTTCCCCCAGTCCCACTAGTTGAAGTTGAGCTTTCTTGCCCCTGCTTTCCTTAGTTAATTGACTATTTGCCAGTAGTAGTTTGCAACACAGGCTGTGCCTCTGGCTGGGAGCACTGGTGCCGTTCCCTTGGGATTGTCCCTGTTCCAGAGTTGGAGGAGGATGTTTGTGTCTAAAGATGAAAGATGGCATCTTTACCTGTGAACTTGGGATGGTTAAGAGTATAAGGGTCGTGCTGTTTCTGCCTGGAGTACTTGAAGTTTGCTATTTTACAGGATAGACCGTGGCAAACTGGGACTGGAGCAGAACTCCCACGTCACTCTTTTCTGTTGCTGAACAGGAAGGCAATGAGCCTTGAGGTCGGAAAACGCAAGGGAGGAAAAAGGGCTGTGGCTAGTAGTGTCCCCCCTGGGTTTTGTGCCTCTGGCTCTTCAGTGCGAAGATGCTCTGGCTGCTGGCAGCGCCGGCGCTGGGAGCAGTGCTCTCCAAAGCGGCTCCGCAGCCTTCCTTCCCTGTCAGCGAGTGTTCCTATCTATGCCTTAGCTCCCACAACAGACGCCTCAGACGGGAACTCGGTTCCTAGCAGAACCTCTTTCAGCCCGGGCTGTAAGGGGAGCGGGGTCTGGAGCAATGTGCAGCTGCGTGCGGCAGCGGGAGAAGCCGAGCCCCGGGGCGCAGCGGGGCGGTGGCTGTGCGGGGCTGTGCCGGGCGGGGCGGTGCCGGCCGAGGCGCTCAGAAGGCACCGGGGGAGCGGTGGCAGGCACCTGGGGAGCTGCGGGCAGACGCCGCTATCCATGGAGGCGCTTGCGGTGAGGGGCTCGGGCGGGAGGCGGCAGCGCGGGGCCGACTGCGCTGTGCCAGCCTGCTTCCCCTCACCGCCTGCCCTGCTTCTCGCAGGCTGTTCCGGTGGCGATTGCCGTGCTCGTGGTTGCCGCGTCTGCCCTGCTTCTGCTGCTGCGAGCGAGCGGGCGGAGGGCGAGCGGGAGGGTGACCCTGCAGGACCCCCTGGCGAAATACCCGCTGCGGCTGCTGGACAAAGAGGTGAGTGAGAACCCGAACCCCCTCCCTGTCCCCGCCTCTGCGGGCTGCTGCCGGCCCCTCTGCTGCCCAGCGCCTGGGGCAGTGGCTCCTTCGGCTGGGGCATCTGACGGGTGGCTTGGTTTGCTGGATGGGACAGTCTGAGGGGAGGTTGGTCATGGGCTGTTAAAGCAGGCTGCAGAGCCTGAAGGAGCGGCTGTGACTCCCGCAGCCACACCACAGTGTTTCCCTAGGAGAGAGCAAGGCTCTGAGAAGTGCTTTTGCAGCGTTACAGTTTGAGGAGGAGGGTGAGTTCGTTTCTTTGTGGAAGTCCTAGTTGAGAGCTGTTTCTCTCCCTTGATGTCTGCCCGGTGTGCATTAGTGAGAAGGAAGCCCAACAGCCTGGGCTTCTGCGCATTGTGTCTTGCCTGATCTTTGGCCATGAATGACGAAATGTGCTCACTGGCCTTGGGCGAGAGAGAGTTTGCAGATTTACTTTATGTAAAGGTGCTGTAGGGTTTGCCTACACAGTCAGAAGTCACTCTTTGTGGAATTAAAGAGGAAAAGACTGCTTCGAGAACTTCCAGTCTATGTAAACTTTATTTTTCAAAGCCATTTCTGCATCCTGTCCTAGTGCTTGGCTTGAAGGCTAGCAAGGAACAGGCTTACTAAAGCATATCATGCTGAGTTTGAAGTTCAAAGCAGTGATGATGTTGACCTCATTCTGTTCTTGTTTGTTCTTTCAGGAAATCAGTCATGATACTAAGAAATTCAGGTTTGGGCTGCCTTCACAAGATCATGTATTGGGTTTACCTATAGGTAAGGACTGAAAACACTTCCTTACATCTGTTTCTGGTTTCAGGATTTATAACTGTACTCATAGTTCTTGGGCTTCTGATTGTCTGGGATTGTAAGGCTTGGCAGAGCAAGAAGTTACAATGTGCATGCTGCAGTGTCAGAGAGAAATGTCAGATGTCCTTAAGGGTTGCATTACTGATTGTTTGTGTGTGCTTTGTTTTGCTTGTGTTAAATGGTGTGCTGTGCTTTAGAACAAGAACAGTGAAACTGAACTGAGTCTGATGGAATTCATCCCCAGTCAGGATGGTACCTGTCAAGGCTTTTTTACATTACTCATTTGCATTCCACTCCATCTGGTGTCTCTTTAACTGCCCTCGTGCTTTTGCCAAATACAGTCACACTTGTCAATGAGAAAGAGCAACTCATCTGCCTGGGAAGCTTGCAGCTATTCTGTGCAGAACACTGTATGTAGAAGATGCTGGAATATTCAGAGTCTTTTCTGTGCATGTATTTACCTTTGATTTACATACGTATGGATACCACTTTGTCTTGTGTAGTATGAAGTTCATTTTAGACTAGGATTGGCAGTCTTCTTTCCTGTACCCTGCAACACTGATGGCATTGAACCTTGGACCTTGAATGAAGGGTAATCTCTGCAGGGGAAAGTGTCCCTTTCTGCTCTGCAGAGGTGGCAGATGCAGCCCTGGTTGTTCTGCGCTGTGCTTTATAGTTTTGTGTGCTGCATGGCAAGGATCAAGGTCTTTCCTGTTCCATGCTGTGAGTGTGTCCTTCTTGCATGCTGTCTGTCAAGGGCAGCAATCTTTCTGCACATTCTCTTCTGGTGAAGATTTTCTCCATTACTGCTTGTGTTTAACAGGTTACACTAGCTGCTTTTCTCTCATCTTGTCCCCCAGGCCTGACACAAGTTTGAAGCTGTGGATGAAAACCCCAATCAGATTGTCATTCTTTCTCCCTAGGCCAACATGTTTACCTGTCTGCCAAAATTAATGGTAACCCAGTGATCCGAGCATATACTCCAGTCTCCAGTGAGGAGACACAAGGTTATGTTGATCTAATTATAAAGGTAAACTTTGTTTTCCTTTAGAGATAAATTGCTGACTGGAAGGAAGAAAAGCACTTCATTTTAGTGAGATACAGAGGGGTTTTTTTACTGATCTTTTTGAATGGGATGGCTTCATGGCAAACAACTGATTGCTCATTACCCTTGAATAGCAAGTTGCATTCTGTGTGTGTGCTGTATGTCACTGACAGCTAGCAGAGAGAGAGTAGATGGAGAAGGCAATCACTTCCTTGGCAGTACTGCAGGAACTTCTCTAGTATGTTTTCTTTTGGCAACACACAAATAGCCATCCCTCTCCCTCGAGCTGCTTATGCTGCTGCTAGTACAAGCCAAGAGCTGTAGGTAGAAAACAAGTCAGTAAGAACTGCTACCTTTGGTGACCCTCTAGAGAGTGCAGCTATCTGTCTGCAAGGATCAGAGGCTGTGCTAATGGGTTTATTGCTTAAGAAAATGAGATGCAGAAAGAAGGGAAATCCTTTAAGCTAGGGAATGCAGAATGACTTGGTCCCAGACTTCTGGATTTCCTAATCCCTTTCTGTGATGAAGTTTGTCCTTAGGCAGAAGTCTGGGCTTTTTTGGATGCTCCATTCTTCTTGTTACAAGCATGGTGAATTGTTATTAACTCCTTAGGATAGCTTTTTCACCTTTCAAAGCACATAATGTGGCTAAGTCTCTGACAAAGTCTTGAAAAGATGCCACAATGCTGTTTTCAGAAGAAGTGATTATAAAAATGAGGTAACCTAAGGTTCTTGTTGGAGTGATGGTGAAATGAGGGCACCAGGATGTCATCTGCCAGCCACCTACTCCTGTTTGCTTGGCTGTTTGCAGAGAACAACATGTGCATGACAGCATTTTACTTCCTTTGGCTCCCTCCCTTTGCAAGGCACAACAAATATCTAGGAGCAAAGAATTGCCTTGATTTCTTTTGTAAAAGCTGAATTCCAATCCTGCAATGTTTTGTTGTACAGTTGGTAATTGTCTGCAGGAAAGCAAGTGGTTGATAATCATACCAATGGTTGTTTGTATAGGTCTACCAGAAAAACGTGAATCCTAAGTTTCCAGAAGGTGGGAAGATGTCCCAGTACCTAGATGGCATGAAGATTGGAGATACTATTGACTTCAGAGGGCCAAATGGGCTCCTTGTCTATAAGGGGGCAGGTACTGTGACATGAAGGTGGGAGAGCAAACCAGAGGAACCACGTGCTGATTATTCTCAGAGGTGTTTTATAAAACTTGACAACTTGGTAGAGAATATGTTCTAGAAAGTGGAGAAAGGAAGATTCACCTTTGCTGGTCTTGACCAGGAGCCCATCAGAGTTGATTTGATAGGAAAGAGTGCCTTGTGTGAGGAATAGCTGGTGATTGTCTCACTGCTGGGACCACAGAAGTCAATCTGATAAAATCCCTATTGCATTATGTTACTGAGAAGGCTGCACTGGAAATAGTACCTGAGCTATACATATGGAGAGGGATGGTCCAGATGCTGCTTAAGCAGGGGAGCTTGTGGCCTAAAATGCCCTGGGAGAATCTTGCATTGCCTGGATAAGCTGCTGCTTGAGAGGCAGCTCCAGGTCATGAGTGAGCTAGGTCTGGCTTGGCTGGG
>VWZO01020258.1:805527-878223 GCA_013396975.1 Bucco capensis | reverse complement strand
GGGGGGGGGGGGGGGGGGGGGCAAGTTCAAAGGAGTGATCATCTTTGAAGAGGCAAGGGAAGGATTCTGCTTTGATCCTGACTGAGGGAGGACTGTGCACTTCAGGGGGATAAGAGCTCAGTTCTCTGATCATGACCTTTTATGATGAGTAGCATCCTGAGGAATCTGTTGTAGCTCAGAGGAAATGAGGGAAGCAGGTTTTACCAGTGTTCCTCTCTGCTCTGGCTGCTCCGAAGAGCAGTAAATAGGAAAACTTGTGACTAGTTACAGATCTCTTGAAAGATGATTGGAATATGTCAAGTGCTTTCCATATGAAATACTTCTCATAGTTCTTTTCACTTGGCTTGGTCCTAGTACATTACTAGTTAAGGTACCTATAGGTTTTGAATACTTCTTCTAGGTACCTTTCTTATTAAGCCTCATAAGAAGTCTGAAGCAGAGAAGAAGTTTGCAAAGCACCTTGGAATGATAGCTGGAGGAACAGGTAAAACTATTCTCATTCATCTGGGATGTCTAGAGAATGAAGAGATGTCTTTATGGATGGGTGGGAGGAGTATCAAACACGGTGTTTTTGTAAGTGATTGGCACCACTGAGGCTTTCCAGTGGCTTGAGCTCAGTCCTGGGAGCTAGCAACTTCAGAGTTTTGATCTTGAATTAGTGTGACCTCAGAGAAGTTGCTTGATGGGTCTGAGCTTCAGTGTCAATGACAAAAGGATACTTTAGGATAATATCTTGAGGGTAAGATTGCTGTATGTGATGAAGAATGCCCAGGAGAGTCCAGTCCCAGATACAAGTGGTGTGGTTTTGGTTTGAAACGATTTGTATGAAGAGAAAACCCAAGCTCTGCATTCGGCATGGGTCAGAAACTCAGGGTATGTGCAAACTAAGCTCCTGCAGGAGGCAGCATATTAATACTGAAAGTGCAGCCATGGAAAGAAACCCTTGGTTTTTTAACCCCTTTGTTTCTGACCAGGAATAACCCCCATGTTGCAGCTGATTCGTCGTATCACAAGCGATCCAAAGGACTCCACCAAATGCTTCCTTCTCTTTGCTAATCAGGTGGGGATAGAGACTCCTTCAGTTTACCCTCCAGTGCTCTTGAGCAAACAGGCTTTTGTTCCTTTCATCTGTTTCTACAGTTAACCTTCACCATGCTGGGACAGGGCTGCTATTTGCCAGGCTCAGAGACAAATTCAGCTAATTTTGACTTTAGCCTGGGTTACAAAGTTGTTCAAATTGCTGTCTTTCTTTAAGACAGTGTTTAGGTGGCTATTAAGTCCCTTAATCTGAATTTACAGAAGCCTGTAATGATAGGAACTGTCATGGAAGGAGGCGAAAAGCACCACTTCCTTGGTTTGAATCAGTCATTTCATTTGAGTGCCAGATGAGCTCATACTAGAGGGCAGCTAGAGATGGCTTGGGACTAAACAGTGGTGTCATTTTGCAGACAGAGAAAGATATAATACTGAGAGCTGAGCTAGAAGACATTGCTAAGAGGCATCCTGAGCAGTTCATGCTGTGGTATACACTGGACAGACCTCCACAAGGTAGGTACACACTACCTTAGGGTGGCAGAACTTCCCTGAATCTTCAGCTACTTTGTGATTACAACCTGTGCAGCTTAAAAAGGCTTCAGGCTGTAGAGAGATTCACACTCACAGTTTAATTTCTTTATTTCAGACTGGAAGTACAGTTCTGGCTTCATCACTGCAGACATGATTAAAACCTACCTCCCTTCCCCCAGCAGTGAGACACTCATTCTGATGTGTGGGCCACCACCTATGATTCAGTTTGCATGTCAACCCAACCTGGACAAGCTTGGCTATCCCAAGAGCAGCACATTTGCTTATTAACACTGATGCCATCTGATTCCCTTCTCTGGAAGTAAGTACTGCCTGTTTTCCTCTAGGAACAACAGGGAGAACTGTGCAGTATTTGTGTGTATGTGCTTTTCAACCACTTGTAATTTCTGTTGTGTTTCACTTCATAATTCTATTTTATATTTTAGTACTAAGAAGTTAAGAGATCATCTTGAATTGTGTGGGAGGAGCTTAGTCTAACCTCTCAAGTTAGTATGAAACATTAATGGTGAGAAAAAAACCAACCCAGCAGAGTAACTAGAGGTAGGCTAGAGATAAAACCACTTGTTTGCTAACATGGCTATGGAAGCTGGACTGGAATTATTTGACTGTGCTCTGTAGGTAATTAATTGCTGAGTTGATCTTATACACAGCTAATGCCTCACCTCAGTGTTTTTACCACATAGCTTTTAATTCTTAGTCTTCAGTGCCTGAAGTACTGCATGGTCACTTCCAGGAATTACTTTATACTACCTTTGTGTTTTAGGGTTTGACAAATCCCTGAGCTAGAAAACTTGTTTCTTTAGCTGATAGTATTTAATAAATAGTCTTATTTATCTGAGGCAAAACAAACCTACTAGTTAAAAATATAGGATAATTCACTAGTTAAAAATATAGGATAATTAACCTGACAAAGCCTTTCAAATACCCATGACCTGGTCACTAGTATGGCCAGACTAGAGATATACTTGACATTTAATACCTTTTTTAAAGCATTTTTTAGTTTGCTGATGTGTAGAGTAACTTGTCATTCCTTTGGATTTTCCATTTTCATTTCACTGTTCAGTGAGTGAAAAAAATTTGCCTTGGTTTTACTCTTTAGGCTAATAAAATAGTATCTTTAGCTTTTAAGATGTGACCCCAGAGTGCAGAGTCTGTGCTGAGAGGCTCATGGAGTAAGGACTAGAGTAGGTGACAAGTGAGAAGTGCCCCTGCTAGCTCACAAAGAGCCCTTGCTGCCTGTCCTGGGCACTGCTGGAGATTTCCCCTGTAGTTAGGAGGGTTGTGGCCAGGAGTGATGTGGCCTCAGGGTATATCAAGATGTACAAATACCCCCAAATATCTCTGTTGTCAGTGATTTAAAGAAACATACTTGTTTTATTCTGGTACTTGCCTGTTGCTGCTGCTTAGTCCTTTGTACACATCCTAGAGCAGTAGTGTCTGTCTCCTAGTGCTAAATAAGCTGTTCTATGAAAATCTACCTGTAGCTGGAATGAAAAGAGAACTGAGAGTGAACATATTGTGCACAACATCACCAGTTCTGATGCAATTGTTACAAGTATTTCTGCTGTTTGCAGCCAGATGTTTAATGAGGTGTAACTAGGGAAAGAAAATAGGCTTCTTACCATCCCTGTCTTCCTGAGAGCCACTGCTCTGTTTCAGAACAACCAGCTATGGGGCTCAGAAAACTTTGTCTGAACCATTTTGGCTGTTCAGAAGGTTTATGAGCATCCTGAGGCTTGCACAGGTGTCAGTACTAGCTTTTTTAGACAAAATGTCAATGCCCATTCACTCCTTCTAGCTGAGGAACTGTCATTTAAACCCAGACTAGGGCTCATGCTGGGAAGTGTTGTGCTTAGAGCAAACACCATTCCTAAAGTTGCATTTAAGAGTAGTTAGATGTTCCCTGTCAGGGTGAAATCACAACATTTTAGTGTCTATGTAACAATGACACCATTGCAGCTGCACTCAGCAGCATCCATCTGAATTTCTAGGTGGCTGTGATTAGTCCAAAGACTACAGCAGAGTGTTCAGGAGTATCAGGGAGTCCTGCATTACAAGTCAATTGTAACAGTAAAAACATTACAAAAGATCTTTCAGATAACAGTAGATAAACAGACTGTGTAAAAGACAACTAAACAAAAAGGTAGAACAGGTTGCCAGCCTTGGCTTTGCAGACTCTGGATACAAATAGCACTGCTCTCACAACATTCTCCCTCTGTAACATGGGCAATAGTGTGGAGGAGAGTTACCTGGGAGGCATTGCTACACTGACACGATTAAATGCTATGTGGTAAGTCTCAGTGGCAGAAAGGAGGTCAAGCTTTTCTGCACCACCACATCAAGCTGCTCCTGGCCACCCCTCTGGACAGCTATGAGGTAGTAGTAGTGTTCTTGGCCAAGGCAAAACATCATCTCCAGTCTTCAAAGGTAGGTGTTAAAAATCTGCTGTCATTCAGCATTTCATCTTGGCTTAACAGTGTCTGGAAAGAAAGTGGAGTAAGCATATTTAGTGAGGAGGCCTGCAATTAAAGCAATCCAAGTGTAATGAGATCAGATTCACAACAGAGGGGGTTAGAGCCACATCAAATGCAAAGGGAATGGCTTGAATGCAGCTTTCCATAATCTAGTGGTGGCTGGAGGAGATTCTCAAGAGGTTTTGTGTGTGGCATGTGACTCAACTCTGTTAGCTAATCCTGCACTACACCTTCCAGTCAACTCATTTTTAACTAGCTGCTATGGAGTCAGGAATTAGTCCTTTTTGTTTGTTGTCCAAGGAGTTTTAGCTCACGTAAGTAAGTTTTCAGGTGTGTAGCTGTCTGCTAGGCTTTGCTGTGGCTGAGGCACTTGCTGGGGTTACTTGCAAGCATTGTTTTCATGTAAGGGCATGGAGATCTGTCATTGGCTCAAAGAGGGAGCAGAGATGATGAACACTTAAACCAGGCCTAAATGAAACTTCATTCCTAGGGGATTTTGGCCTGTGCATGAGCAAACCAGGCTCTACAGAGGTATTTGGCAAGAACAGTGACCTGCTTTCTCTCAGATAAGCACCAGCAGGGCCCAGCTTTCACTGCATTTAGAACACAGGTGTGACTTTCAAGCAGGAGTGAAGGGAGTACATACCGTGAGCTGGTTTATGCCTTGAGACAGAGCCCCTATCTGCATCACTGCTCCTTCTGAATGTTCCATCTGTAAAAGCAGTCAGGAACTAGTTCAAATCAGACAGTAAGTGCAATTTTAGTCACTCTGCATGCATCTTTTTCCAAGGTAGCCATGCCTGGACAAATGAAGTTTGGGTTAAGTCCAAAAGCTCTGCTTTCTGCACATGAACAAAAATGCCTCCATGCTCTGAAGGATGTGAAAATGCATTTCATGAGAGCAAGAGTGAATCCTGGGGAAGGGAGATTAATTCTAGGAAACTTGAGCTGTAATGGAGATGAGAAAAGAAAAAGCTTAACTGATCTTGTCAATGAAGAGTAATATTCTCCAGCTGGTGTAACACTTAGTACACTTGTGGTAGTCTTCTTTCAGAGGTAGAAGGGAGAGTCCTTCATGGTACAGTCGTACCTGTTACCAGCTTGAGGGCACTGGGATTTCACTGCATAGCAACAGCTCAGAAGCCATGCTTCACTGGAAAGACCATGCTCCTAGAGAAAAATCCAGTGGTTTTATGATGCCTGAACAACTGCAGAGTGTAAGCTCTTGGCTCAAAGTTAATTCATTCACTTGCAGCTCTTAGCTGTGCAAGTAGAACATCCATCCTCACTTACAGCCAGGATTTGGTATTGTCCTCACTTGGGAGCAGTACTGCATTTTACTGAGGTTTATGCTGGAGAAGACAATGGTTAGCCAGTGAACGCAAATGAGATGTTAGATGATGTAAACCATGCACAGGAAAAAATTCCTTTCACAGTCTTTCCAATTTTGTGACCATTCTTTTACCAGGCTGAAAATGTTTCTCTTTAGGTCACTGGAGGTGGGACAGTTTACGCCAGCTGCCTCTGGCAACACACAAGAGCCAGACAAAGTTGACACAAGCCTCCAGGAGCTCCATTTTTCAAGATTTATATATGCCTTTACACAACAGAAAATTGGAATAAAATTTGCTGGTTTTTAGTCTTCACCCTTTTTCTGTTTGATGTCTAGCCAGTTTCATTCACAAGGGCACTGCTACATCACAAAAGTGAATTATTGGAGTATTGGTTTATTAATAATCTTGTTCATTACTGATGCATTGTTCTCACATAGACCACTCTCCCCACTGTACATAATGAAAGAAAAATGGAGTTGGGTTCTTTGGTTCATGTCCTTTAAAAATATACAATCCAGTTGTACTTTTAATATAGAACTTGATAGCTTTGTACAAATTAGTCCAAATAAATTTATTACATTAAAAACCCCCCAATAAAGATAAAAGTAGAGTGCCATACTGAGGTTATGAAAGCTACACGTACAAAAAGTCTTTTGTTACTGCAACCACCACCTTAACTGTCAAAATACATCAATCTTCTTAGTGTAAAGGTGTTAGAGCCCTGAAAAAGGGCTTGAGGATGGAGGAGCTTATGATGATGTTGATTAAAAAGTATTACCCTGACATTCTTAGTCCAGAACTCTTTGCAGTGTCCAGAGCTCTCAGTAAGTTCATGCAGATGTAGCAATGACTTTGTTATGTGGTAACATTTGGTTATTAGCAAGCTTTGGGATGCGTGGAGAGGATGAGATGAGCATGGCCTCAGTCTGTGTGTCCCACCTGATCCAGCTCCTGCTCGCTGAATGCACTGTGGCCTTTGGATGCACCGTGGCTCTGCTGGGTGCCATTGGCAGCAGCTGGCTTTGGATCCACAGGACAGATGTAGTCTGTTGATTCATCAAATTTCTTTTTCCTTAAGTTTCCAAAATGTGAAAAGCCAAGTTTCTTGGGCTAAAAAAATAAGATAACACAAAAGTTTTGAATAAGAACCACCATCCCAAATCCTCTCCTGTTTGATATACTGCTGTGCCCTAGTCCCTCAAGCACAGAGATTCTAACCTAAAGGGACTTGTTTTCACACTGAGCATTCCAGTTGCTGTTAAATACACATAGTGTTCCTCCTAAGAGAAGACGGAAGGGATGGCATGCTTATTGCAGGAGCTGATTCCGAGGCAATGCTTTGGTGTTTTTTAGCATGGCTCCTACAAGTGCCCTGTCCCTGCTTGGTAAGACAGGGCAGAGGAAGTGTGCTGTGTGGCAGCAGCACGTACCCGGACTTTGGCAGTGGTGGTCAGGGGGGTGTATGCTGCTGCCTCTGTGAGCTCTCTCCTCTCTTGCTGTGCCTCTGGGCCGATCAGGATGTTGAAGTTGGTGCTCAGGTGCCGCCGCAGCAGGGTCTTTTGGGGTGGGATGTTCAGCAGCATGGCCAGCGTGTCCCCGGTGAAGCGAGGTTCAAGAACCTATGGAAAAGGGTCAGGATATTGATTTCCTGGATGGGTAAATATTTGCAATAGTAAATCATTAGCTTTCTCATTCCTCCTAAGCTACCTAGCTCCATTACACCTTTCAAAGCTCCCCTGTGGTGGGATACTCGCTGGGGTTTAACGGGAAATACATGGAAGTAGGCACAAAGAAATGCAGAGTGTGATCAGGAAAAGAAAGTACTTACATCTATCATCAAGCCTTAGAGTTGTCTGGATTGATCAAGTTTATTTTCAGAATTTTCTTCAGAGTATAAATTAAATTAATCTTAGCAGAAATCCCTCTCATTTCATGTTTGCAAAGATTCAGCAGAGTATTTCAGAACACTGCCCTCACTAAGCTGCCAACAGTCCCATTGCTGGGCACTGATCATGCTGTCCTATTCAACACACACGTTTCCTCCTGCTTGACAACCACCAGCTAAGAGATGTGTTACACCACAGTCTGCCCAACTGTAGTAGATATGTAATAAAGTGATAAATTCTTACAATCAGGCCACCGTGCACTCCGCTTCCTCGGAGGTTTGGTGCATATTCTGCCAGATCAACTGATCTGAGCCACTCCATCACTCTGTGGTTGGACCACTGAACTACTTCAGAAGGGGAAACATTGCTCTGTTGAAATAAATAAGCAGAAAAGATGATGTTCACAGTAGCCTCAGCTCCCACAAAAACTGTTTCCTCCTCTTCCTCAAAAAGCAGTACATTCCACATTATTCTCTCAGAAGTTTAACTAGCTTCTGTAAACTAAGCAAATCATTTCTAAAGGGAAGTGCAAGAAATTCAACTAATCAGAGGCTGAAGGCCTTCAGGACTGCATCAGTGATGATTATCACTGAGTGGGTGTTGGGTTGCAGAGCTGGAAAGCAGCACAGCACCTGTGCCAGGTGACATGTCCTAGGGGCAGGGGTTCTCTTCTATCATTGTGTACTGCTAATTTCTACCTCCATGAGCTGAAATCATGTAATGAGTGCTTGTTTAAATGCATTTCTTTAGTCCTTCTCTCACCTCCTCAGCTGGCCTCCTGCGCAGGCAGTGAGGGTTAAAGCCATTGATATGCAGCACATGGATGGCACATTTGATACTCAGATGATGCAGCTGGCTGGTGACTTTCAGAAAGAGGAGGTCATTCTGTAAGAGAGAGAGCCCTCTGAGTGGCACAGAACACATACCAAAACAGGTAACTTTCTCCAAGAAAAGACATTTTAAGCTTGCTGAGTGGCTTTATAAAAAACACAGGAACTGTGGTTTAGGTAAAATAGAAGTTTATGTTCCTAAGGTACATAAAACAAGTCAGAAGATAGTACTCATGTGCTGGACAACACAAATGACTCACTGATGGCACTAGTTCTGTTTTGCAAAATATTCTTCTAACTGTTCACATCCAGAAGAAAATGGCAAAGTTCTTTGCTCAGTCTAAAGTTAAACTGAGGAAGAAGGATGTTAGCTTACCACAGTCAAGTACTGCAACATTCTCCCATCAACTCTGGATTCATGAAACTGGTCTTTGTATTGAGGTAAGCCAATATCATCAAGCCATCCTGCAGACAGAAGAACAATGGTGTGCCCAAATCTAGATCAGTGAGAATGAAGCATTCAGGTAGCTTGTTCTGCCTCTTCCCCTTTCCAAAGGAAGCCTAAAACCAATTTACCAGCACCAACTGTGTGACTGAGCACTCATCTTCTGCAGCATGATGTAGCTTTTGCTAGATTGAGCCCACAGCCCACCACTACTTCCCTGCACTCTGAAAGTCAGAGTTCCTCCTGGAAGATGCTACTGTAGAGCTGTGTATTTGGATGTCAAGAGCAACACAAAAATCCTCAGTCTACTCTGTTGAAACTTAGGGCTCTAAAAAAAAAAGAGGTTTGCTTATCAGGCAGCCCATCTGTGGGGCTGGGGGAAATCCCTTTCCAAACAATTCCATGGCAGTTCAAACACTTACTTGTCACCCAGATATGATCAAGTTGTGCAGACTTCTCATTTTGTTTCCCATTTATCGATTTAATGGCCAAAACTAATTTCTTCCTGTGCAGTGGATGCTTTATCCCCATTTCCTGCAACAACAGCCATTAACAAACAGTTTGTCTTGTCTCTAGAGGGCAAAGAATCCAGAGGTGCAGCTGCTTGACAGGAGCAGTTAGACATGCTTACCTTTTCCATGTCCTGAGGGGTGGCAGTTAGCAGTGTGTGGCCTGAGGTCACCCACTGCCGTGCAAAAATGACATACTGGCCCAGCCCAAAGTCCTCCAGCCAGTTACACACTCTTTCAGTGCTCCACTGGGCAAAGGGAGCATTGTAGTCACTGAAAAGGACAAGAAATGGTTGAAAAACCTTCAAAGGAAAGAATTAGGGTGGTTATCTGCATGCTGATCACATCCCAGAGGCACTACTACAGTGTGTGTATTAGCATGCCTTGTTCTGTGTGACAACAAAAGCCAAGAGCCATTCTTGCTGTTGGGAGAGCCCTCTAAGCATATCAAGCCCAAGCATCCCTAGCACTCCCATACCACTAACCCATGGCCCTAAGGAGAGCAGCTCAATGTTTCTTCAACCCCTGCAGGGATGGTGACTCCAGCACCTCCCTGGGCAGCCTGGGACAAGACTTAACAACCCTTGCAGGGAAGAAATTTCTCCTTATATCCAATCTAAACATCCCCTGGTGCAACTTAAAGCCATTTCCTCTCCCTGCTAACCCTGGAGAAGAGCCCTACCCCCATCCCATCTCACTGCAACCTGTCAGGGAGTTGTAGAGAGTGATAAGGTCTCTCCTGAGACCTCTGCTACCAGAGAAATCCTTTCCAGACATTGGGGAATTCCAGATGCAATGAAGAGGGTTGGGAACAGTGTGTGTGACAGAAGGCAAGGAGGGAGCATTACCTTTTCTGTCCCTTGGTGTCCTTGGCTCTGGCCAGGCGTGGCCCCGCTGTGGCCCGCAGCCCGCCTCTGCGGAACTCGGCCAGGCCCAGGTCGTCTGCAGGGAAGTTACCTGACTGAGTTCTTCTGATTCTTGCAAGACAAGAGTGCCACGACAGTACTATTAGCTTGCAACACAGAGCATCTGTTCAATGTATGACAACTAGAAGATGTGTTAATCTTCCTGTAAACCACAAACATCTCATTCCAGGAGTAGCTAAAGAAAATCCAGGCAAATGCTGTCTAGACTTAGCTGAGGAAAGGAAAGCAGCTCTGCAAAGCAGCCATAAACCCTTCAGTCCATTTAATAACCCACACCAGAGGCCAGACTTGTGTATCTGCTGTCAAGTGAACATAGTAAAACTCAGCTCCCCTGCTGCTTTGTTTCTAATAGTTTCTCTCATTTTTGTAACCTGCTGCCTTCTGTAATGAAGAAGTTACCATCATTGATTTATTCATAAGCTAATGAAACTGTTGGCATTCTACATTATTAGCCCTCAGCTGACAGCAGCATCTCACTTCTCCCAAGAGCACAGTGCTGTGCACACTACTATCCACGTTCCTCCACCCTTGTATGCACAGAGATGCCTCTGTACAATCCCAGAGCCACTAGCCCTCTTCCATCCTCAGCTGAACTGTACTCTTGCTGTAGAACTGGGTTCAGCCCAAGTGCTTTAACAGGCAACTGAAAAAACAAATGACCTTACTTTCCCCAGATTTTCCTGATCCCTTTTGGACTCTTCCTGTATTCTGGAGACAATGGAGACTGTGGACCTGAATCCGTTCCCGAAGAGAGAGGTGAAAGGTCATCTGAGCCTACTGTGCCATCCATGGCCTCTGTTTCTCCTGGGTCAAGAACAGCAAGGGAGTCACATTTGATACTAACAAGGAACCAAGTTGTTATTTGGGAGAGGAATGGTTAAATGCAGAACATAGTAAAAAGAAGATATCTATAAAATTGTTCTTGTCTTTAAAAAACATGCTCAGAAGGTGATAAAAATAGCAGCTGTACACTTGGTACAACAAAGAAAGTCATAACACATGGAGTAAAATAGTATTATTTCTGTCATCTGTATTTAAGTACATTAATTTAAGGGCTACAGACTGAAGCAAACTCCTCAGCCTCTTGCCTTTCCTATTCTTAATACTGTAACTTCTCCATCCAAATCAGTGTGAGTTTTTCTGTTGAATTCAGTGAAAGCAGAATAAAACCAGGAGTAAGTCTCTTAGAAGTCCCATCCAAATGTCACAGAGCAGAAGCTGTTAATTCAACTTCATCTGAGTGGCCCACTTGGAATTAGTATTTCACAGAGGAAGGGAGGGGAAAAGGAAAGGAAAAACAAAAAGCTAGCAGCAAAATTCATGTGAAGAGTTGCATCTTGTTTGGATACAGTACCTAGCACTGGTGCACTGACACTCCTGAGGCCATCTTCAGTCATCCCAAGAAGCAGAAAGCCAGATGAAGAAGCAAAGAGGATATAAAAAACCAGCAAAATAAAGTTACAGAAAAAGCAAAGGAGTCAGCTAAGCATTCAAAGCAGAAACAAAAAGAAAAGAAGCAGTTATGCTTTGACATGAAAGTGAATCAGCATTGGTGTGCACAAGCCCCACAGGTCATCTGAAATAGATGGAGATGATCTGTTGTTGGGTATTTTGGTTTCTTTTTGGTTGGTTGGTTAGTTTTCAAACTATTCTTGGACAATTTTAACACATGAAGCACATCCTACAGAGCTCCACAAAGCCTGCAGAACAGCTGAAATGAAGCAGTGGCTAAGATGACATCAAATTCCTCTGAAATAAGAGTTGGAGGTGTGATGAGTTTACTGCCTGAATCTGCAGTAAAAATCTTGTTAATTCAGGGTATTTAAGAAGTCCTTGCTTATTTCTTGGAAAGGAACATTTTCCTTTCCAAGATCAGCCATCCTTAAATACTCCTGTGTTTAAAGACATAATAGCATGCCTTATACATTGCTTACAATGTTGCAATCACAGGAAAAAACAACAAAACACCCCAAACCCCAAACAACTCTTGAAAATACAGTACCCTAGCAGCTTTTAGGACCTCAAAATGAATAAAAATCCACCAAGAAAAAACCCAGCCAACCAACCAACTCCACCCCCCCCAACTTTGGTAGTGTAGGAACACTTCAACATCACCAGGGATACTCTGCCTGACCTCCCAAAGCTCTCTGGGCCTTGGCAGGGAGCTGGAAGACTTTTTTGTCAGTAAATCCATGCTTAACAAGTCACTGAAAAGACATTAACACAGGCTTCTACACCTCTGTGGTTGTGCAGTAACAATATACTTGTATTTTATATTCTCCACTGATGATTTTCTGTACCTAGCAAGTTAATCTTTCACTTGTGAGTCCCCACAAGCTACAGCAACCAACAACACTGTTGGACAGTGTAGGATTTTTGCCTGAAATATGCATGTTAGTGCTAGTTATGTGGTCAACACACACTAAAATGCAGTGGGATGGCAAAGGGATGGCTGGGTTTGCTTTATTGAATGCACCAAATGTTGTATGCTTTTTAAAAGAACTGATAATGGACCTGGCTGTGCATTTTTGTTTGCTTTGTAAGAAAAGAGATCAGCAAGCTCATTGGAAGCATGTCTGGATAAAATCCTGCTTATTCATTTTGTCAATATGTTTGCATGTCCAGAAGTTGCCATTTTTAATTACACATTTCCTGAGTGCTCTCCCCACAATCTCCAAACCAGTGTCTCTTCATTACTTAGCCAGCAAATTGTATCATCAAATGCAACAGGAAAGAACACTCTGAACTGAAAAGCATCCTTCACTCCCCAGGGAGCTGTGTGCAGTATTTTTGGTGCATTGTTAAAATAACAAGTAGAGCTTTCCCTAACTGAACCATGTCCTAATCCAGTGCTCAGCACAGCAGATTAGATACCATGTTCTGTCCCAATCCCTCCAAGAGTTTGCTTTCTCCCCTCGTGGATACCTACTCAGGATGCTGTTGTCCTCACTGTCCTTCACGCCACATCCATCTGGCACGTGGGATGTGCCCTGCTCTCCATTCTGGGTGGCTCGAGGCAGCTTTCCTGGCAAGGTTTGGTACTTGCTGCCTTTCACCAGTGGCTTACTCTGCTTTGTTTTAAAGAGGGGGAAAAGAACATAAATGAATATAAAATCAAATCACTCATAGCATTTGCAATCCAGTAGCCAGCAACATTTGAAAAGCTGGGAAAAAGTACTGGAAGTTCATGGTTCAAATGGCACTAGATACTAATTTGGTCCTTCCAAGGTCAACTTTATGCCAGAGAAAGCTCACAGTGCCAGAAATGCTTGGCATTTCTTTTCATCTCATGCTTTGCCATGTCAACTTTTCCCTCTGTTTTTCCACCAGGCTTCCTGTGTTTCTGCCTCCCAATTATATCTGGCTGGAATTTAATCCAAAAGTATTTGTATAACTCCCATTTTGTCACACCTTGTTTTATCTGCCCAGCACCATTAACAACAGTTAACAACACAGCTCGGGTGCAGAAATTCAACTGTCAGGAGAATTAAGATCTCTTTGTAGAGAGAACAAATGCAAAGTTCCAACCTTAATGATTCTGAGAGTCTGTTTTTTAAACAAAACTATATCCCACAAGTGTCAAAACTCTAGGAACACAGAGGCTTTCCAGCTCCAATTAACATGAAGTGGGAGTGGAGCACTTTCCATGTGTGTTCTGTGTTCATATTGGTAGCAGTTTCACTACCAGAAAGTTTATGCAGGAAAAACTGTGTACTAAAAACATGCAAAGCATGTTTAGTATGCTGAAACCTGGCAGATGCTGCTATTTAGTAAGCTCATCCTGACAGGACTGTTCTAAAGCATTTTGTCTGTGACAGCACAGTACAAGAAACACTTCAGGAGGGAGGGAGTGGTTTAATCTGTTCTTATTTCTTATTTCTTTCATTCTGCTGCTCTAACAACTGCAGCCCAGGTTCCTCAGTTCTTCAGCCCCTGCTCCAGTTTTGGCAACTGCAGGAGAACACCCTGATTTGTACAAAAAATTACATGAGAAGAGAAACTGCTTATGGCATTAGCACTCTATTTCCAGAAACTGACTGACTTCAGCTTGTAACATCACAGAAAAGCTTCTGGATGGAAAAAGCTTTCCCTCTCAAATCCTTAGCCCTGCTCTCCGAGTTTGTCAGGACTGGAACCATGCAAACATTTGGAAAGAAAATGAGTATCAAATGCAAACAGAGCCATAGCATCACAGCACATCACAACAGATCAATGTTAAGAGAGATGACAGTGAACTATACCTCTTGCTCTACAACAGGCTGTGCTGGTTTTCCATCTACATACTATGGAGTTGCAGGGAGGGGAATGGCAAAGTTTTATGGAAAAAAAGCAACAGACAAATGTTAGTCTTAACATACACCCACAGAACATTCATTGTAGCCTTATTTATTGCTCTAGTGATGCAACTTAAGGCACTGAAAGTATATTACTTATAAGGTCTGTTATCATGTCAAGAAAAACATTCAATACTAAATGTCTTTGCTCTACAAAACCCAGGCCCTGTTTAGCTTCACTTGTGATCAAAGGAATTTCTCTACTTCCAGGCTTCTAGGTGGTCCCTTTAGACTTACTCTAAGCTGGGATCATAACACTTGTTTTACAGTTAAAAGTATGGAAATGGCTGATAAAAAGGAACATACACAATACTGTATGTGTCCAGCTGAAACCACAGAGAGCTGGGATAGAAATGGTTAAAAATACCAGCACAGCTAGGGCAGAGACACAGATGTGTTTTATTACTATTATTATTGCTGGATCTAAGTGGAGTTTTGAGCTTTGTGCACAGCAGAACAGCTCCAGGAAACAGTGCCTCTAGTACAGGTTCTCTTGGACTTCATGCAAGAGGCAAAGTCTTGCCAGGCTGAATTTTTCTGGGCCTTAGTTTTGGTTGTAACTAACATTTAGTTGCTCATATGCACAGGGAGGTCTCAGTTATTCCACTAAGAAGCCTAAATTAGGGCACACAACTAAAATGCCTTGCTGAAGATGGGGCTGGCTCACTTCAAGTTGTCTGCTATCCTTAGCATGGACCTTCTTGTGCCTCTGATTTAACTGAGCAGACTCACAGCTTAGATGTGTAGGTACAGCCTCACCACATCACATCACAGAGAATTTAAAGCTTCAGATTATTTTCCTGTCTGAAATGCAAGAAGTTGTGAAAGGAAAGCAGCCCTCCCTAAACTCCCTGTGGAATGCAGTTAGTTGTGGATCATTTGTCACACATGACCACAGGCAAAGGAGGGCAACACAGGCTTGAGACATTCTAGCTGGCCACTGGCATCCTCAGACATTGATGAAGTTAAGAAAACTCACAGCACTGGAACAATCCTGTTACTAGGATCTGCTTCAAATGGCATTCCTGGGTGTGGGCAATACAGATTGAGCACAGCAAATGTCAGGAAGTCTGACATAATTACAAGTACAGTAACATTTCAGTGTACATCATGAGAAAACAAGCCTCTGGACCATAATGGAATGGGTTGGAAAGGCTTTATTCTGGGATGGAATGAAGCCTTTAAGGACAGTGCTCCTGCTGTTTCAACTGAGGCAGCAGCACTACCACCTCCTGAAATGCCATTTACCTCAGAAGTCCAAGTTAGGAGTGACATGCAAACACTCAGAAAGGAATCCTCTGTGGCAATGCCCAGTCCCAATATCTAACTACTTTCAGGAGTTCCCACCTTAGTTATTTTTTAGCAATTTGGAAGTAAACACCTACAAACAACATAAAACTGCAGTTCAGCTGAAAGACTACTCTTTATCATGATTTGTTGCATTTCTCTGAAATATTTTCCTTCTCTTTCAGGTGAAAAGCTGAATGTGAGGATGTGGACATAGGAGTTGGTTTATTCTAAGCCTGGTCATGGGGTAAAAAAAGAACCTGAATTGTTTGTCCATTAGGGCTTTTCCCCCAAATACAATGTCAGTGGTTAGTTACTATATGTGAAACAAAAGAGTATTTATACTTGATCTTTCAGTCATGCTATTAAATCACAGAAACTGATTACAAAGAAACCAACCTTTTCCAGACATTCACTCTGCAAGTCTTCCAAACTGCTTGACTTTTTTTTCTGTGGAACCCTTCAAATAATGCCAGGCAAAAAGAGCAACAGTTAATAGAACATCCTGTGTTATCATACACATCATGCAGAACAGATAATGCAGAATGAGGAGATGGATTTCTTTTGTTCTATCTTTGGCCTAAGCCTCATGGCACTGGGAACTGCAACAGCTGAAGGCACAAACAGCAACAAGATAGACTTGGATCAACCATGATCCAAGGTAACTGAGGCACAAGGAGCAGTTCTAAACCTTATCCTCTACAGATGGCTTTTTAGAAGCTGTTAGCAGCCAAACAACTCTGTGTAAAGAGTTTGCAACATGAAGGGATTTTACAAATGGAAAAAGGCAGAATATTTCACACATTTCAATTAAAGTTACTCATTCTTACCTGTTTGTGATATCTGGAGACTCTTCTTGTGGAGAGGTTAAATTACTGGAAGACACTGGAATGCTTCCACTTTAAATCAGAGAGAAGTTGATTGGTTTAGGTACACAGAAATGCTAATTTATTCCTGTCACTCAAACCTTCTACAACTAAGTATTTCAAATTCCCATGGCAAACACTGCTTTCAGAACTACCCAAAAGTTGTTGCAGAGCCACAAGAACAGGCAAGACAAGATGCCACTAGTTAAAAAGATTAAATAATAGAGACTTAGGAGAAGCCACATGAAAAAAAAGCAACAAAAAGTCTTGCCTGGTTTCCATAACTTTGTGTGGCACTGGAGAGGGCACAGCTGGGGACAATTCTCCTGAAGAGGCCTGTGTAAAATAGAAGAGTTAAGTCTGTCACTCTAGAGCCTGATTCTGAACCTGTAGTGCCCATAACAAGAAATAGCAACCCCTCATCTGCATTACTTCAGCTACTGCAGAGAAACCACTACAAGAAATCCCATGTACAGCAGAACCTGTTTCTCAGACATCTTTATTAAGTACCTCTGTTTTAAGTAATTCTCCTTGAGGATTAGGCAAAAGATTCCCCTTCCTTAAAGTTGTCTCAAGTTCCTCTTCACTGCCACCAGAGAGAGAAGACCCTGTGAGTATTAAAGAGTAGAAGTGGAAAGAAAAGAACAGGCCAAAAAATAGCATTTAGGACCATATGAGACAGTCTAAATACTTTCATCTCTCAGTTCCCCTTCAGTCTTCCTCTGATGCATGTAGCTTACCTGCCCCAGCTCCCCACCCCTCCAAGGTACCCTGAGCTACAGGCAAGCTGATTTCTATTAGAGCAACACATTTAGCACTTCTAGTTCTAGGCTGTGGTGTGCTGTGAGCAGCTCAGCTGCTTGGGAGGCAGCTTCTCAACCAATTCACACTCAACTGTCCTGAGGCAAGGTCAAGGTGGTACCATCACACAGCAGTGATCTCCTCAGTCATCCTTCCTTATCAATCAGAATCATTAATGACATCATCTGAAGCACCAAAATTAGGCTCCAAGGAGGGATTGACTATTAAATGATAGAGAACAAATTTTAGCTAATGACTTATGAAGTTGAGCATAAGATTGAGTCCCAGCAGTCTTGCTGAATACTAATGTAAGTCAATCTCCAAACAGATTGGACATTTTCTGGCACTTGCTACAGCATAGGAAACCTCCACAAGCTGCAGGCAGCAACACACAAAGCTGGTCAAGACAGCTTCTCTGTAGCTTACCCTCAGAGCACTCCAACACCATACTAATGTGTACAGTAAGATATCCAACTCTACATACATACTGAAAGGACAACTAATAGCTGTTGCAGTGTGTGTGGTTTTACAAAGAGCTGCTCTCAGGAAATGACTGCTAAGAGTTTACCATGAGCTGCCATCATGATCTCTTTGACCCTCCTGTACTGGCTCAGCAGCAGCATTAGCTCCGTTATCCGTCGGTCCTGCCAAGAGCAGCACAGAGAAGCCTCTTCAAAATCTGACACTTTTTACCCTGCAGAAACACTACCCCACACATGCTGGGATGTGGGCCTGCCTTTGCCAGAAGGCAGCATCAAGTCTCTCCTCCCCTGCACCTCAGGTTTGGTTAGAAGATGAAAAGCTGCCGGAGCTGACTGAATTTGAGCCATCTTTTTAAAGCAGAAACCATGAGATCCTGCTCACTACAGCCTTGGCTTTCTAGTCCCCTCACAAATTCTCCAGCCAGGTTAGCAAGCTCAGCCACATTGGAATTATCCCAATGGATAATCCAAACACCAGGGCAGTGCCATGCTCAGAAAGCAAGCTATTCAGAACACCCCAGAGATTCAAACCCAGCATCTCATTCTTGTTATGCAGCATGAGGATTATCTTCTCACCTTCTCTTCATTTGCAGCCAACAATGACTCCATGCCTAGCTTCAGCCTCTGGACTTCTTGATCTAAAAATGGTTTAAAAAGTGTTCTAAGGAAAACACAGTGGATTTAGAGGAAACAATATGTGTTTTCTGAGACTCTAATTTTACTCTTCTCAGTAACCAAAGCCATGTCAGTGGCATGGCAAAAGCAATACTAAACTACACTTCACTTAGAGCTTTTCAACAGCTCACCTCTGAAAAGCAGTGCCCAGCACAGATATGCTGCTTTTGCTTATAAAAGGCTGTATAATACTACTTTATAAGTCAAGTAAAGGAGAAAAACTGAAACATTGAAGCTTATTTGGGAAAGATGAGAGTGTTTTTGCTGATAGATAATTAAGCAATGATTTTAGGTATGATTGAAAATGAATGGTATTCTGTCTGAGGAGAACAGTCACCAACTTTTGAGAAGTAGTTCAAGGACATTCATGCAACCTGAAAAATAACAAAATCTAATTGGAAATATGGAAGAGCTGTCATTTTTTTTTTCCTTAGAACATTTCAGTATGAATAATGAAGTTAAAATCTACATCAAGAGCTATCACAGAATTGCCTCACACATTTTAGTGTTACAAGATAGAGGTTATTCAGGAATGTTACAGTCAAATCAATTAAAACATTGGAATTTATGAGGTTGTTAATCATCATCCTAACAAAATCTTCCATTTCTTCTCTGCATGCTATTCCTAGCAAGTTCTCCAATAGCACTCCATACTAACTCAGGTGTAGATGATGGAGACAGAACCTGAAAGAGTTTCTCTGTAGTAACTGCCACTCAGTAACTCATGCTTTGCCATTCAAACAGACCCACTTTTGTCCCAAAAAGACTATGAAAATCAGATGTGGCAGAAAATGGATACTCCTGAAGAACATCTGAAAAGAAAACCAAACAGCCCAACCATCCTACAACTAACTTTTGAGCATCCAATGCCATAGTTCAACTACTTGCAAAAACTAATGAGTTATTCATGTAGTGATTCTGAAAAATACACACCTTGTCATGATCAAGTCTTAGAAGATGTAAATGAAGCTGGCAAACATTCCTCTTGCAAAGAGAACACTTAGGAACACAAGACATGCACAGACACAGCCAAATCACAAACTAAAGCCAGCAGGCAGTGGGCAAGCAGTCAGAAGAGTTTTACATAGCTATTCACAATCACAGTGCTAACTATTTCTCTTGATAAATATTAGACTTCAAAAAGAACTGGTGCCAAGGTATTTTTAAGCATATGAAAGCAGACTTTACTTACAATATTTGTATTAGTATTTATTAAAGCAAAACTTACAATATTTATAATGACATTAAGTATGGAAACATTCTGATTCAGATTGGGTTTGGTCATTTAGTGCATTGATTAAGAAAAGCCCAGATCCTCTCCCTCCAAGGAAGGAGGCTTTCAGTTAAAGCTCCCTTTCCAGGTATTAGATGGGCTTTACATATAAAGAGGTAAAGCTTAAGTTTTGGCTCTGTTAACCTTGACAAAGTCCCTTTGAAGTCCAACTAATTGATTTGTGAACCTCTGCCATTTGGTTTCTGAAGTGAAATCTTACTAAAGAGGGCAAGGAGCTGTCTGCTTGCTGCAAGAAAGAAAAGCAATGCCTCATGTCTTAATTACAACTAGCCAGGCAAATCTAAAGAAAGATGGGATTATTGCTGCAGAAGGCATCTGAGTTATCATTGGGGTGAAAGGAAGAGTGAGAGAAAGCCAGAAGGGAATTGCAAGGCTTACGTTTTTCTTTTAGCCTTCTCCTATAAACTTCCTCTACGGTGGGAAATGGTGAGAGGCAAATAGAATAGGTAGAAAAAGCACATATTAGATCAATGTTGCAATTTCATTAGAATATGCATTCTACAAGACATTATTTTTCAACTTCAGTGGAGAAGACCATCTAAAAACCTGGTGTTCTCTTGTTCAGAATTCTTCCTGCTGCCTACTGTTTCCATTCCAATAGAATCTAAGTGGTTTTCTAGAATGTAGCCTAAAGAATCTGTACATGGCTTGATTCTTCTCCCACTGGAATCAAGGCTAGTTTCACCCATCTTCAGGATCAGACACACTACCAGATTTATTTGATTTAGTGCCCTGCCACTACCTTTCCTCTGACATCTAAATGACTTGGGAATCTCCAAGAAACACAAAATGCTATTAGTAGAAGAGTTCCTCTACAAACACTGCTGTTAGACAAACTGATTTTCTAGTTAGGACATGCAGTTCTCTCCATGCACAAGCTCTGCAGCTGAGTGAGAGCAGCACCAAGTATATGGCAAGTCACTTCTCTGGAATAAACAACAGTCAAAACACAGAATCTTCTACCAAAGACACATCTGCATGGATTCCTGTAAGGAGATTCTGGGTAAGGCCTGAGAAAGAGGTAGCACAGCACCTGAAGAGTCACATCTCAACAAGGGCACTCTTGGGAAGCATGAGTGAACAACCACAGCAGAAGTTAGTGCAGGTGAGCTGAAGCCCTGGAGTAAATCACACCCTGCATGAGAAGGGTCACTACCCCAGAAGAAAAAGGCCACCAGTACCATGTCTCACACAAGCTCCAGGGAGTCAGGATTTCAGAGAGCTGGGACATTGACTAGTTGAGACCAAAAGCTAAACAGACTGGTTTATTTGCTCAACAGTGCAGATTTAAACCAGAAACCTGCACTATCACAGAATCCTAGAAGAGCTCAGGCTGGAAGGGACCCTGAATGCCCATCTGGTCCAACCTTTCATGGGAGAGGGAGCCTAAATGAGATACAGCTCTGAAGAAAGGAAAGTCATGACCATCTTTTGAATGGTTGGACATTTAAAACATTATGCTTAGCTACTACTGTGACAATTATTTTTTTTTTCCTTGAAAAATGGAAACTATAAAGATTTTTTCCACAGAAATTCTCAAGGCATACACAAAAAGATATTGTCCCTGAGCTACACTGACTCTTTCAAATGCTAAACAAATTCCAGTAGTCAAAGTTTCAGTACTCTTAGGACACTTCTTGCCCTTTGTGCTGTCTCTAGACTGGGACAGAATTTCATACATTGAAGGCCTCTACACTATCAAAAGCCAAAATCAGTTTGCACCATTTCCCCTCCCATCATAAATGCTCTAAGTGGATTTTTTCTTGTGTCTGTTTGTATTCCTTTGACATACTGAGCCAAGCTGCTACCAAAGTGAAGTTAAAGCAGGGTCTTGGCTTTCTAGCTTTATTTCCCCTCCTCTTACCTCTTTCTGCCACTTCACTGTGTGAGGAGGTCCTAGAGAGCTGACACTGTAAGCGTTCCATTTCTGCATCCTTGAGAGCTAACTGCTCCTGGAGCTGGGCTATCTCAGCCTGCAAGAGAGCACAACGTGTTAACAACATCATCACTGAGCCTCTGCCATGCTTTCTAACCACAAGACTTCTAAGCAAACACAGGACAGTCCATAAACACTAACAAACAGTATGTATTTCATGGAATTACTAGCCTATTCCTTTGAGAGGAGTTTGCTTTTCTCAGAGAAAAGAGACTTACAGAAAGGCAAATTTGGTTCCTTTACACTTGCTGCAATTTGTGCTGCCACTAGCCCTGGATAGAAAAATCCCACATTAAAGAGCTCAACAATATAGAGGGACAAGCATTCTGGAAGTGTTCAGCTTGTAGTACAATGACTCTCATCTCCTTCTCCTGTTGATCAGAAAGACTGCCAAGAGTGCACTTCACTAAGCCAGCAGCTGAGTTAAGATCTTCTTCAGCAGCCTTAGAGCCTCCATGCATCCTCCACCCTCTGCATTGCCCCCAGCAACAGCAGACCAAACCTCCCTGCAGCTAGAGGGGAAAAACCCCACCAAAACACAACAGAACAGAAGGAAACAGGGAAAAAAGTCACTTTGTGACCAGTTTCTCAAAATACCAAAATATAGCAAGGAAAAAAAAAAGGCAAACCACAACCCAACATTATCCAAACAGGGGAGAACATGGACTAAGTTTATTGTAACACACAAACTTCTGCTCCCCAGGAAGCAAGCAGCTGGATGGCAGCAAGAGATCACTGCTGTCTGCCTGCAATCCCAGCTGGAATAGAAGAAGCTGCCTTGTTGCCTCTCTGAAGGGCTCCTACACTTCCCAGTGACTAATCTGCTTTTTATATCCAGCCATGGAAATACTCCAGTTTCTCATCTAAAAGCTGGAGCAACAGGAAGACAAAAGCTGCAGACTCCTTAATTCCAGACTTGGCTTTGCCTCCCCTGGTCTGTTTGATCTCACAGCTCTTTTAAATGCCCTCTTCTCCTGTCTCATTCCTGTCATCCCTAGGATTATTTTTCTGCTTCCTCTCTCCTTCCCTGTACTTTCCTTCTTCTCTAGTCTTCTCTCACTCAATGTCTTGTACAATTCTTCTTTTCATTCTGCTCCTCCACTTACTTTCCATCAGCTTTATCTGTCCTGGCAGCTGGCCACATGCTGCTTGGGAAAATATTTTCCCAAAGCCTGTTCCTATCCACCACATCAGGGAAAACATTTTCATGGATGCAAGAACTATTATTTCAATGAGAAAAAAGACAGGAGAGCAGCATTTCAATATTCATCCAAGGATTCCCAGCACAAACCACAGCTGTCTGTCATTTCAGGAGGAAGCTAGCAGGTACTACACAGAAAACTTAGTTTAATCATTGGAAACATTTTCCCAAGATCCAACCACAACTCCAAGAAGGCAGACATTCCTATGAACAGGGATTACAGGACTACACAAATGAAAGGAGATGTCATTACAGCACACAAGTGCACCTTAAGATGGGAAACAAAACAATAAGGTGCTTTTTAATTTAGTGGGCAAGGGCTCAAAATTCAAACTACAAATCAAGTGCAACTGTTAAAGAATGAAAAAGTTCAACTAGAAAAATTAATTACTGGGGAAAAATGATTAAATCTTTCAAATGTCAAGTTCACCCAGATTCTGATCCAACAGCTTTCCAGGATTTAAGGTCAACAGAAGGGTACTGTAGCTAGGCCCTTTGATATGCACTAACTCAAAGCAGATGACATCATGGTGTATTTTGGGCTTAATGTCTAGTAAAATAAATTCCACAGTAAGTGAACTCCCAGCCAACTTTGCATGTCTTTCTTCCTCTTCAGTCTGGAAAGTATATTCCACAGAGGCCTGTCACCATCACACAAATAAGAGAGAGAAAGCCTTCAAGAAAGAAATGCCTTTCCTCAGAACAGATCTTTCCTAAGTCAAAGTGCTGCTGTTTGCAAGGAGAGAGCAAAGGGCACGAAAGGAAGCTACCAAAACTTTATACCAAAGATGTCTGAAGAAAACTTCTCTTTATCCTAGTCCCTGACACAAGGCAATGGCAAGAAGAGTAAATCCTGAGCCATGGAGCATGTCCCTTTCCTGCTGAAGCCTGTCATTTGTAAATGACAAGTGTTCTGCTTACTTTAGTTGCTTTTAATTTCCACTCATATTGATTTCTTTCACTTTCCAGTTCTTCCACTTTCATTCTGAGGTGCCTCAGTTCCTGGAGCAAACCCTGCAAAGAAAGAACAGCTAAAGGTTAAGATTTCTCTGCTAAATGTTAATTTTTCATAGATTAAAGAGCATGCATGAACCACGCACTGAACCAGCACATTAAAAACTCTGACCTACTCTAAGAAGACAAATGAACTGATTTCTTAGTCATAGTAAGGAGATTTCTAAGCCTGCTGAAGTCTCTGAAAATGAACCAGAAAATCCAGAGTCCTGTAGAACATTAATGATTGGGGATTTTTTGGGGGGTGAGGCTGAGTTTTGTTGGTGCCTTTATTTATTTGTCTCTATTTTTGTGTTTTGGGTGTTTGGTTTTGTTCTGCAGCCACCTCAGAAAGCAAGCAGAAACACCTAGTGATAAAAGATGAGAATCTTCTCCCCCAACAAGCCTTTAAGCTGCTTACCAAGAAAAACAGCACTCAGCTGAAAGAGTCCCTAGGAATGTCCAGGCATTGAACACCACACAGGGCTAATCAGAGCAGCAATAGGCTGCTTCCAGCAATCACCTTTGCCCCTTGGCAAACGGACAGTAGCTGTTGCAGCCTGGAGCTGCAGCCAGCCAGGGCTCCTAACATCCTCTATTCCTCCAAACTTGTCTCTTCAATACCCTTTCTCCCTTTCCTTGATAGAAGCATTGAGGTTGGAAAAGACCTCTAAGCTCATCAAGTCACCCCCATAGCACTAACCCATGGCCCTGAGCAGAGCATCTAGATGTTCCTTAAACCCCTGCAGGGATGGTGACTGCACCACTTCAACATTACCATTTCACATAGTCTCCCCTGAAACTATGTGATACTGTGCAAAGCTCTGAAGATACTCAGGACTGAAGAGGCTGTGTTGAGAGCACTGGTGAGGCTGCAGCACCATGCAGAGCCAGGCTGGCAGCAGTGTGAGGAACAAGAGCATGCTAGCATGCTGCACAGCAAGCCAAACACCTCAGCTAAGAGCAAAGCCCAAGCCAACCCCAACATCAAAAACAAACAGCAAACAAACCACCACCACAGCAGAACTAGACCAAAAGTACTATGAGAATCATCAATCTACAAGAGGTGATTGTTTCTTATAGATTTCTGTGCTGTAGCAGACAGACACCAGTGGTGACCAAATCTGTCCCAAGCAATTGAGGTTGGGGTGGGTTTTTTGGTAATTTTTCTGAACACCTCACTAATGAAAGCCATGAAGATTAATGCCAATAATTCACAACATAGCTCTGGTTAGTGGAACTGAGTTTCTGCAAGAGAAGAGAAGAGAAAAGGCAATACACAGGCTTCTGCTAAGGTGCACTTCTCATACATCACACTGAGAACAGTTCTTCTGGCTGGGAGTCTCTATCCCTGATCTTGGACTAGATTGAGGGCCATTAGGTGTCAGCTCTGGGTTCCTATCTTGAGACTTTCTTTCTTGGATTCTACTGTTAATTTCCAGCTGCAGTCTACACATCTGCTCCTGTAGCTCACTGATCAGCTTCACTACTGACTGAAAACATGGGAGAAAAGAAAAACAAACCAAGATAAAAATGGAATCAACAGACAGGTGAGAATGAAAATGATGCAAAGAAGATTATCTCTACAACTGCAGCACAAAGAAATACACGAGGCACATCAAAGGCAAACTAAAGAAAGACATGGCATGTTTCCCTTCTTTTCTCCACAATCAGACCCCTCGCTGAGCAGGAGATTGGAAACACCAGGACACACATCCATCTCCCTTGATTTCTTTCAAACACCAAGTCTGTGTCCCTCTTTGCCAGAGGACATGGACACTGTGAACCCATACAAGGTTGTGTCTGTGCTCAAGCAAGATGCACAAGCTGATAGCTAATCCTCTTGTGGCAACTGGCAGAGCTCAGGCACTTGTGCTGCACACTTGTGACTCTCATGCCTCACATTAAAGATGGCAATGAGAAACACTGAGTCCACTCAGACTCCCCTCAGGGCAAAAGGAGAGAGATGGCACAAATCCTTATTGCAGTGAAGGGTAAGAGGTCTGTGGAGGAGAAGCACAAACTCCAGCTGTAATATATGCCTTTACAGTTAGTTCTAGTTCCAGGGTAGAAAAGGCTTCTCCTTTTGGAGATTCTTTCCAAAGGATGAACATTTCTTAGCCCTACATCCTATCCTGAATGTGCTTCAGGTCAGGCAGCACACCAAGCTCCCCACTGGAGTCACTCACTCAAGTTTCTTTCAAATTGGAAGTAACTATGCATTAGAGATTTAATTTGCAAGTCTCCACACCAGAGCCACAAAACACTTCCCAAGAGCTTACAGCAAACTCCAGATCCTCAGTATGAGACAGGAAAAGCCATAAAACTCACCCTGTGCTAAAAAAGAAAAAGCAGGGCAGAAGAAGGGCTGTTAAGCAAGCTGAAATTGGCAATTACTTCTGCAGTCTCCTAATGGTGAGAGGTTTCTTTTGTCTCTCTTCTGGTAGGGCAGGCAGCTGGGCTGCCAGCAATCACTTGACAATGCTGTTTGCTCATACCTTGCTACATTAAAAAAAACCACATCTCCAACATTTTGAAGGCTTCTCAGGTAAGAGAAAAGCTATACAAACTCCCTCAGGTGGGAGTTCAGCAAGCAACCCACACAGCACCAGTGCTGCAAAAGCACCACACTATTCCACAAACAAGGAATGAAAATGACAAAGCCAAGAGTGAGATAGTCCATTTACAAGCATCCTGGCTCCTGTGTTCTACACATAAATAAACTGCCCTTTAAATTTAGCATCTGCTTCTGAAGGGCCAGAGACAAGTGGCCTGCAGGGTGAAAAGAATCCCTCTGAGAGGAGGTTACAGATGCCTGCCTGACCAACTAACACTGCTGCTAACTAAAACCAAAACTAAGCTACAGCTGCAGGAGATCAAGTGAGACCCTTCTGACAGTAAAACGTGCTTATACCTAGAAGGATACCTTACTTTGCTTTCCTTGCCCCAAACTCAGCCAGAGAAATAATTCTACAGATCAATTCTATTTGACTGGCAACAGCTGCTGTGAAATATGCTGACACAACACTGCAGTGCAGAGTAAACATCTTTTAGCTGAATTATTCTGCCATGTCACATTGAATTTTAAACCTCTGAGACCCTCAGACTATTACCAAGTTACAGCAGCAGTTGTAGCCTGATAGTATAAAGAAAACAGATTACTAAATTTGATTCTGATGCTTGAAATTGTGCTTGTATTGAGAAAAATTGTAAAATTTACAGTAAAAGAGCTGAAATATGTTTTAGCATTAGAACTGAAGTAAGCACACAATTTGATTCAAAGCAACCCCTGTTTATCTTGATTAATTGATTTAATGCAAGCCCAAAATGCTGTTTATTCCCCACACCTTTAGCTGAAACACCCACTTCCTTTGCTTTGTGCACACAGGTTTGAGCCTTTCAGCAGGCCAGAAGTACAATCACACCTCGGGGTAATTAATACTTCAGGGCATCCTTAACACAATGATTCTCAACTTTTCCATCAGATTAGCATCCTTTTCCATGTCAGCAGGAACATTTCCTAGCATTAGCAACACAACAAAGGCTTCCAGGCCAACAAAGCTCAACTGTTCCAGCCCAGGAGGCCACACAGGATAAACTGACAGCTCACAGCTCCACATCTACTGGCTATCTACTCAAGTGCTGTCAGTGCAATGCACTCCAAAGCTTGCTTGTTTTCCAGGAGCCAGGCATGGGCTGCAGGAATTCAGGCAGCCCCATCCTGGTGTCTGGCATGCCCTGGAAGTGCTGAAGGCTCAGGGCAAGGTGGCTGCTGGGAGCAGGCTCATCTCTAGCTACTAGGTGCTGCACAGACCTGCTTAGATTTCCAGCTCTCCTGTACACAAAACACTGATAATTGTGGCAGAAAGAAGGTGAGAAGGCCACAGATGGTAAAAAAAACAGCAGCTGGTGCCTCTCTGGCTTGCAACCTCTGCCAGAAATTGCTCTCTGGAAGTTATCTTTTCATCTCTAAAGAACTCTTCAGAGGATAAATAAGTCAAAAAACAAACACACCCCAAACATATGATGTCACTGCAGGCAAATTGCTTCAGCAGAGTTATCAAATGTTCCACTAGCAACATTATGGAGAGCAAACAGCTTTCTAACACTGCCTGCATTTCATATTCTAAGTCAATGTGGAACATAAAAGCTTTTTCTCAGTCAACAATGTATAAATCTTGGAGCTATTAATCCTCCCTTGCCAGGTAATCTCTCCTGCTAGTTGGTCCCCTTACAGTCTTCTCTGCCACACAAAGGAGGAAAGAGAAGAGCTCTGGAAGGCCTCAGATGGCCATGCCAGTCCAGCTCCTGTGGGAAGGAAAGGGTTACATCAACACCAATTGTAGGGTATGCTTCTGGAAGGGACTTTGTGCCTTGATTAAAGCCAAACAGCAACCTCTGATGTATAATGAGAGGGGAGAAAAAAACCCACATCCCCAAACTTCATAATCATATTCCTCACTGAATTCAGAGGATCAATGGCACAGATTGTGTTGGGAGCACAGAAAATTCTCCTGCATCCTGAGTTCAGCTCAAAAGCTCAGGTGCAAGACAATAATAATCCATAGATGTGACAGAAAAAACCCCAACAAGCTCATGAAAAACTCACCTCAGCTTTGTTCTGTTTCTCTTCATATTCACTCTGTTCCTTTTCCATACCAACCAGTTTAATCTTCAGGTCTGACACCTCAGCCATCAGATCCAGTTTCTGTGTCTCCAGGGATGTTCTGCTCAGCAGCTCCTGGAAGGCAAGAGAACATCTTCTCCAGTTACCTGAGCACTGACACAAGGCCACAGCATTCACTGGCACAGCCCTAGAAAACTCTGCCACACACTTTAATGCTTTCAATAGCAAAGCAAAAGGATTCCCTTCTTCCAAAGTCACACTTGCTACTGCTTCAGGATGCAGAAGATGCAGGAAGAGATTTCATGTAAGCAAGCAGAAAAAGTGACTAAAAACCAACAAAAACCAAACCATGGAGTAATTGGCAAATTGATAGGAAAGCAAATTTCTCTACCTCTTTTCACAGTGTCTACACTTTGAACTGTTTGAGCTGTGTGTTTCTCAAGTTCTACAGCTATTTCCACCTAGATGTTCTCCCCTGTTATTCATCAAACCACTTTGTTCCCCTCCCTGTTTCAAACAAAATCTGTGTCAGAGCTAATCCCTGGACAAGACATGAAACCAGAAAGCAGTGCCAAGGCTGAACAGACACAAACATACATAATGCCAGATGACACACCACAAACAGTTGGCTGCTTCCTCCAATACTGGTCTGACAGAACTACATTTTAGTCCTACAACAGGTGTTATTGAACAAAGGATATATCACAGAATGAGAGCCCTAACCAACATGGAATACCAAAGGCAACAACACTTCTGCAGCCCTGCTGATAGTACTGCAAAGTTTGCAGCAGGCAGTACTTGCTAACTTGAGGCTTTGGGCAGATTCTCCTCACCCACTCACTGGGCTCTTGGTTTAGTGTCTCAGTAAGTTCACAACACAGGTTTTTCACTGAAACAGTTGGTGGGATGAGAATCTCTCAGAGCAAGATAATCCTGACTAGCTATATTCACTGCAGGGGCGGGAATATCCATTCAGGAGTTTAAACCTGACTGGAAAATCAACACCTAACTTTCCAAGTGCCTAATTAATTTTTGGAAAAGAAGGTACAATTCTACATGGTTAAACATTTCATAAGTCACATTAGTGTTCTGATCACATGAAACTGAGAAATCACAGCAGGTTCTGTTTGAATTCCATGGAGGTGACTTAGTTGCCACAGTTATTGTGGATGTGTGCTGATCAGAAACTGCCTTGTCCATCACCTTTTGTTCTCTCTTCCTGCACAGTATCTTGTAGACCATGGCCTGGAGTTGGCTCCAGTCACAAAGGTCATTTTAGAAACGATAGAGTTCGAGTTTACTTGGGATCCAAATCTGCTCGAATTATTTTAGTCTGGTGGGGAATAGTGTCCAGATTAAAAATAGCACTAAACATCCATGTGCATTGCAACACTAAGTATCTCAGGCACCCACTATTCCCAGTGAGATGCCCATTGCTGCTGACACTGACAAGGATATTTGTGTAGGGATGGGAGAGTAAACAGAAATGGAACCTCATAGCTTTGGGGTTTTTTCTTCTCTAAAGGAAATAACTCAGGCACTGATCAGGAAAAACAGTGCACTGCCTTTTCTTACTGAGGAACTCTAAGAGGCAGTCACCTAATGAAATACAAGTAGCAGCAGCTTTCCATGAAGGTGAGGACAAAAATTACAGCTGTAATGACAAATAACTCCTTTATCTTCCAGAAAAAGAGTCATTTGCTCAAGGTTCCACAGGCACATTCCAGCTCCAACTGCAGCAGGCTCTGTACAGCTGTCAGACTAAGACACAGCTATAAACAAGAACTCTGAGATGAAGTAAGGCCACTGAACATCAAAAAGCCTAGCAGGATGAGGCGACTTTGGCCCCAGACTCCATCCACTGCTGAACTGAAACAGCTTCTTTTTTCTTTGACACTGACATAGTATTCTGTGATACAACAGGGATATTTCTTAATAAGGCAAGGAAACACTTTTAAACAAAAGATCTATCCTTGGAGTGCACCATCTGGCATCACTCCTTTCAGTACAGACTCCTAAATTACACTCAGTTGTGCAATGGAGAGTAATAGCTCACTCCTCTCATTCCATACTCAGTAGCTCCATGTGTACCCCAAGGTGCAGCCTGCTCTAAGGGAGCATGAAGGTAGCTGATGAGGGGGTTTAAATCAGTTTAAACAAAAATTTGCAGTTTCCTCTGAAGCTGGAGAATCAGCTTTTCAGCCAGTGTAAACTGGCACAGAACTCTTGCCTTAAAATAGACAAAATAACTAACTATCCCTCGTTTGTTTTCAATGGAACTGCACTGATTGGAAACAGCTGACAATTCCTCTTGCATCTAGAAGAGTCTAACTACTGCCTTGAAAAAAATAGAGCCCTTGAAAGTAAATGTCCCCTCTTGAAATGGAAACATCTGGAAGCAATTATTTCCATCTTCAAGCAGATGCTCAGAGGGAACAGCTCATTAGGAATGTGACCCATTTTGTTACAGAGAAATTATAGGGTATTGCAGTGGTATGATGCAATCTGAATCCAGCCAGAATAAATATGCAATTGTAAGAAAAGAAAATACAAATTTATGTTATTGGTTTTAAAGCAAAGAAAGACAATAGAAGACATGCAAAATGGTAATTTGGGCTGTAGCAGCTTTAGGAGGATCTTAAAGAGATGAAATACGAACCAGAAATAGAACACAGTCTAGGGACTCATATTTATAAACAAGAGAGTTGTTTTTCATTTTAAAATGCACTATAAGCATAATGTAATTTCTACAAAGTTCTTTTTTTTGAAACTCAACTTTTAACTGTAGCAATTGAGGGGGGAAAAAGCTGTTTTAGAGTGGAATAATTACAGTCATGCAGAAGTTACAATATGCATAGACCAGCTAGATCAATGAACAGCAAACTATTTCCAAACATTACTGTTAAAATTCACACTGTATACTTTTAAAACATTTCTCTTTTCCAATACTCCAAATGAACCTGAAGCAGATGCTGTATAGATCATATTCCTATTTTCTGGTTGCAGAAATACATCATTCTTATTAAGCAGCTTACCAAATTGAACATGACAGAAAATAGCTTAGACAGAGGACACTGAACTTCTCTAGGCTGTCAGCTGTAAGCACACAGCATTCCAGGATATTTAGCACTCCAGCAGAAACAATCACACCACACACTGATGGAGAAACCAGAAGCAAGGTTTTAGCCCAGTGAGGGGGACACCTCTCCAAGATCCCATTTGGCACTTGTGCAAAACACAATACTCAAAAAATTTATACTTTTCCTCCTTATTAAAATAGTTGAGAGAGAGAGCAACCAAGCCACCTACCTGGGAAGCCAAATGCAGCAAGAGGCACCACTAATGAGCAGTGCACTCCTCCAGTGCTCTGTGTCAGCTGTGCTAGAAAGAAGGTATTTGCTTAGCCCAAAACACAGCTGAGAGCAATGTACATGTGTAATCACCATGAAATGGTGCAAGGCAGTGGCAGAGAGAATTATAGCTCTCCAATTCATCACTTGCCCATTCTAGAGTTAAGCAACAGAAAGGACAGGAGTTCTCCTTGCACTGCCAGTTTGAACAGTTTGAGCAGATTGGTGCCTGTGTTATCTGTAAAATAACCAAGAGTAATGCTCACCTGGATAGATAACAGCTGCACAACTGGAGAGCACCCCCTGAAAATCTTATGCCTCACAACCAGGGCAGCACAGGGCACACCTGAAAGGCTGAAACAGTAAGCTAGCTGCTGGCAAGAAGTTCCTGCATGCTATAAACCAGTGATGAAATTCAGCTTAGATCAGAGCACTCGGGCAATTTGAAAGCTGAAGGAATGATCCTTGCCAGCCAGCAAAGTTCCTGAGCAGCAAACAGATCCACACCAGATTTATAGCATGCAAGCAAGATAGGATTCTGGCTGCCCTGACTATTAGCCCAACCAGAACAGCTACACACTGCCCTGCACTGCACTCAAGCTTCTCCTGTCACACAGAACCAACTGGCACACTGCCCACTGCTCCTTGCACCCAGGCAGAAGCTGGCCATAAACTGGCATGAGAGACAGAAAAGTCACTCCTGTTTGCATTCCAGCTTTTCAGTTTCTGTATGAATCCTAAAGCCAAGTGATTTGTCCTTTGCAAGAGAATTCACTTGATGGAAGACACAATCCTATCTACCCAAGGCAAGCACCTGACAAGAGTGCCCTGGATTGCTTCTTGCAGTTGTGTCAGAAATCATCTGGAAGGCAGAAACATTTAGGATTTGGTACATCCTCTCCTTTTAAAATTCCAAGTTTGTTTTCTCCCAGTCACCGAGGAAAAAGTCTGATGAGCCTGAGAGTTGTAGGAGCACACGGTTAGGAACAAGCAGTAACCCTGAGGCTGGCTCAACTCATTTCTTGAGTTCTTCTGTTCTTCATTTCAGATGTCCACTCACTGGATGCAATGCATTCCAGTTCACTTTAGCTGCTGTTCCAGCAGCATTTCCATGATCTCTTTGTAGCAGGGTTCAAACCAACTGCACACAAATCCTAAGCCAGAAGGATTTTAGCCAGCAACCCCACCCTGACAAAATGGACAAGTCTCTGCTAGCAGAGATTCAGCAAACCAGGGGAGAGCACTGCATATTCTTTCTGCTGTGGAACTGACAGATCCTGTCATTAAATTCCCTTCAGGTTTAGGATTTTGTTTTTATTGTGGCATTTCGGGCTCAGAATCAATTAAGAGTCACTTTCTTTATAGTTGCCCAAACCAAAAGGACAGGGCTTATCCTGGACTCAGGCTCCTGAGATAAATCAATAATATGCTTATCCACTGCAGTTAGCTTAGTTCTACCAATATACAGGAAAGGTTTTTCAAGCTAGGGCAATTACTTTCCTCATTCCATTTTCCCATTTAGAAGCAGCAGTCAACTTGAGTTCACAAAGGTAAAAATCAGTGCAGTTTAATGTATTGTGAACAAGCCAGCAGAACCATGAAATAAACCTGGATTTATGTGCACCTCAGGAAGAGAATACAAAGTCTTTCTGAAAGGCAAGAATATTTGCATTGGTACATAGAGCTAGATGTTTTTTTCTTATCAGAAATAAGTTAGCTTACTGTAGAAATAAATAAATACTGTCTTGAAAGACACTCCAGGACACTGGCAACTGCTGCTGAGAAGATCTGAACCCAGGATTGCTTCATCAGCCTATAGAAGTCCCTGAGGCCAGATACTCACTCTACTTATGACAAATTAACTGCAAGAAGCCCTGTTGGCCACATATGTTACATGAATGTCCAAATAATCACATCATCAGCTCATCCTCTTCTCTCCAAATCTCAACTCACTCCCTGGATCATCTTTTCAACAAGATGAACGGAGACAAGAACCTTCAAAAGAAACCAGAGGCAAACAGGGCCTTCTGCTGAGCTATAATAAATGTAAAATTTCTGACTGTTGAGATTTTGGGAGATGTAACTTGTGTTTCCCATATCCCACTCTACTGGGGGATACAAAAAACACCCCCCAAAACCAACAAATGTGAGCTTACTGCTAACTATTCAATATACAAGAAAGAAAGAAAGAAAGGTGAAATGACTCCAATTCTTCAACACTTACAGCCACCCAAACACCTCAAAATTCAGACTTAAGGTTTATGTTACACAGATTTGGAGATTCTCTGCCTTCCTTAGCTTTAGTACAGACTTTTGTAGCTTATCACTTCAGGATCAGCTTGGTAAGCCATTTGTGCACATGCCTGGTGCCAGGCAGGGAGATTCAAAAGTTTCCTTGAAGCAGCAAGGTACAGGCATTGTTATTTCTGTTTGCAGATGCCTCAGTGTTCTGTTCATTAGGCTTTAAACCCACAGCTTCCTGAGAAGACTAGATCAGAGCAGAAAGTTTTAATTCAGGGAAATACAGAAATCACAGAACAGCTCTGTAGCTTTAGACTGAGACAGGAAACTTCTCCACTCCATTGTGAAGGCCTTCCTGGAGTTTAAAAACACATGTTCCTAGCTTCAACAGTTATTGTTCTTTCAATTTCACTTCAGATCCCACTGAACATCTCCATGCACTCCCTGTTTGCAATTTTAAAGATATCCTCTCACCTAAGTGTGAGAATAAAACTTTACACAGCTGGAAGCATCTTGGACTACAGAAGTTGTGTGAAACCAAGGGGTTGGGTTTTTTTTTAGAGAAACTTGGAAAATTACAACACTTTAAAACCTTTAGGGCACAAGTTTATCTTACAGAAACTGCTACTCTTTGTATAGCTATTTTAGTAGGATCAGGATCTGTGTACAGAAGTTTATATAGATTAACACAACTGTAACTTAAAACTATGAATGGTTCACAGAAATACTCACAACAGACTAAAGTAGTAAATTTAAACCACAACATTTTGGGTGGAGAGAGGAAATAAGTTCACCAAGTACAGCATCTTTCCTGCAGTTTTCTGGCATTGATTTGGAGGTTTATTTACAGTTTCCAATCTATTTTTGATAGTTATGTACTGGATTACCAGTGGATGATCTCCATCTGTAATAACCAGAAAGTAGCACTGGGAATGTGCTTTTGCATCTGTCAGCTCTGCAGTAACAGATGCAATGTATGGATTTGATTTATCATTATTTATCCCTCAACATATAACATGAAGGAGTAAAAATGAAATCACATGGCCTGCAACTGTTGACTGAAATAAAGAAAAATATGTCTTTATACACTTGTTTTCTTTCAAAAATAAGACAAAAGCTCCTAAATGGAGCAAAAAATGGTACATGATACAGTAATTCATTTCAACTTACTACCTGTGCAGCTTCAAAGCCACTTGAAAACAGAAGATAGGCAAAAACCCCTTCTTAATTCTCCAACTCCTACCTATATTAGCTCCATTTAACCTGTCTAACCAGTTACTCAACCATGCCCGAATTGAGTTTGTCAGCACAGTACAAATAAGACACAATAGTTTCATTTTCCATGCTGCCTCGTGCAGTTATTACCCAACCAGGCAGCAAAACACTTCTGCAGCAGCAAAACAAAGGGACTTTTATTACAAAGAATGCTAAATAAAGGTGCAAAGCAGCAAGAGCCCAGTAAGAGAGGCACTCTTCCTGTCTCACCTTGCTGCCAAAGGCACTCACACACGCACACAAAGCTGACCATGGATGTTCACCCATCTGCTGGAGAAGATCATGCTTTCCAGTAAGAGTTTTTTACCTGTTGGAGCATCTCTTCGGTGTGATTCAGTTTCAGCTGATGGCCCTCAAGACAGATCTCCAAGTCCCGGATTTTCTCTCCTTGAGCTTCCACCTGGTCTGTAAGAACACTCACCTGTCATTCGAGAACAGAAGCACAATGCCACTGAACTGACTGTAACTAAGTCTCCATTACCTTATACAATTAACATCCAGATGCCCACTTGAAGAGCAAGTCCTCAAGAGCTGAATATCCCTGTGCACTGCAGCAAGCTGCTCTAGCAAGACAGACAATTTGTCAGCCTTACCTGTATTTTGCTCCAGCTCCACCCTCTGATCCCCTCCCTCCCACCCCTGATGGTTTTGGTTTAATATAAAAAGAGAAAGAGCATTTCTAGAAGAGATGGAAGACTTCTTCTAGGTAGCCTGAGTCAGTTCATGCAAGAACCTGTACAATTAGGAAGCACCAAACAAGAACATAGGATATTGAAATGGTTTTCTGTGAGTTTGGAGCATGCATTGCCATTCCAGGTGCTGTCGGCATTTCATTCCCTAAAATGGATAAACAATAAAACTCTTCACTCAGAAACCAACCAATTACTTTCCTTCTTACCAGAACAGCAAACCAGCTTACCTATCAATACAGGCTTCTGGAGTTATAAAGAGAGCAAAGAGCACAAGGCATGTTTTAGCAGAGGCAAAGTTCTACTCCAAGAAAATTTCCCAGGCTTTGCAAGCCAAAACATGAAAGCAAAAGAAGTGAGATACAGACAATGAATCTCAGGAAAAGAAACAATATGCAATGCTGGAAAAGAACTGTGGGAATGGTGGCACAGAGCAGGGAAATAAGAGCTCAAAGCTTGCAAAGCTGAAAAAAATACACTCAGGATAACATTAGAAAGAGATGGAAAAACCTCAGTGTTCAGGAGCACATACACTCTGTATATACATTTATTGTTACTACTTATTTGTATAAAAGCCTTGATTACACTAGAGAAATGTTCTATCAGAAATAAAGCAACCTCAGTTTCATTCATACTGCAGTTGGAAACAAATGCATTAGCAAAAGACTTCTCCTTGCTGTCACATCCAACCCTGCAACACCTTTACTTAACAAAAGGAACAGCACATGGAAGTGAACCCTTCAGGATCTCCTCACTATGCACTATTCCTAGAAGCCAAGCAGTGAGCAGCTGAGTTCACTTCAGGCAAGCTGCAGAGGGAGTGACTGAGTGTTTGCATTTGTTTTACCTGCAAACAGCATGACAAGCATGCCTGGGAAAGGAACACAGCAAAACAACAACAGTGCACTGTTTGGGGGGTTTTGCCTTTAAATTAGTTGGCAGTAGGGCAGAGAAGAGATGAATGCAGGATAAGAGATGGTAGCAAGGAGTGGGAGGAGGCAGATGGCAGGGGACTTCACCAGGCTGGGGCAGAGGGACAACTCTCCACAAGTGGGATGCCTGTCTGCTTTTGTTGTTTTGGGTGATGGCACACAACAAAGCCCCAGGGAGGTCAGAAGCAAGAAGAAACAAACTGTCCTCTCCTTCAGTCTGATGCAGGTTTCAAAGAAAGAAAACAAAGCTCTGCTTCAATGGTCAGGTTAGGTTACAACTGGAATGGTAACCTGTAAGGAAAACTCTGTATGTTAAATATGAGCTGCAAAGGAATTTAGCAAAAGCTGAGCTGCTCTAGAAGCATGGGTTGGATGTTCCAGGAGCTGGACTGAGAGGCACATTAGGCACTTTGAGCTCATATTTTCCCCTCTGTTCAGGATCACATCTGCTAGACTCTTCAGTGACTCAGTAGGCTTGCACACAGAACACAAGGCCAGCCTATGCTATCCTGGCAAGCCTCTTGCCTTAGCAGTGCAACAGCCACTGCCAGCCTGCAGATGGTCTCTTTTCTGTAAGAGAGGCATACTGAACAACTACCTAAAAATCAAGGCTTTAAAAAATTCTTTGTGACTAAAACCCAACCCACCATACACCTAAACAAGTGCACTGCTCCTATAGGAGCTGTACCAAGTTATCCCAGGTGCTGTAGCATTTCCAGCCTCTGCTAGAGACTGAACTCCTGTGGCCACTACAAGGTGCCTTCTACTCCTGATGCAAGACTAGGGTGCTCCCAGCCTCATGTTCCCTACAGATTACAGCTACAGACCACAGTCCCTGGCACAATTTGACATGAGCTGCTGTTTCCCATCACTTTCTCCTCTTTCCTGCCAATAGCCACACCCAGGAGCCAGGTTTGGGCCAGCAGGTTCCCTCAGGCAAGTGTAAGCTCAGCATGGGACTTGCCTCTCTTCCTCATCTTCAACTGCCTAGATGGAATATGCAGCACTGGCATAAGCTAGGCTCTCAACTCAGCTCCATCTCAGCACCTCTTTGGTGTTGATGATGATGTTTATCTACCAGGCTGAGGTTTTCTCTATCTTCTTTGCCTGAATTTTTTGGAGTTCTACTGCAATGCCAGGCAGTGAGATTGGAAAATGCACAAATACTGAGTCAGCCTCTTGATTGGAGGGGAGGGTGATGGGAGTAGAAGGCAAGGGAGAAAGAAATTCTGATTGCATTACATTCCTTTGGAGGAGAAACTCTAGGCAGGTCTCCAAACCACATCACAAAACCCCTTTCTTTGCAAGTTTGGCTTGCTGTGTTCTGTGGGTACCTAGCTGTGTGGATGAAGAAAGAGCTACTACAAGTTAGCAAGAGAAAGACAGGAGAAGAACCTACTGAGCAGGAGCCTGGAACAGTCTTCAGAGCTGAAAAGTGCAGGAGACTAGCAGGTCTGCTGCACTCAGAAAAGCTGCTCCACCTTGGCCATCAGGATCCTGCCAGATGTGCCCAAGCCCATCAGCAACACTGTGGGGCTTGCTCCACACCCAGGACAACAGTGGTGCTACAGGCAGACAGAGACTGCAGCACTACAGCCACATGCCATGGCACCAAGGAAGCCACAGGTGCAGCAGCACAAGCTTCTGCTGCTGGCTTTGGCCCCTGGGTTGCTGCTACAGCCCTGACTTGCTCATGAGTGCAAGTGAGCTGTGTGGAAAGCTGCTTGCTGTTATTAGCACAGAAAATCAAGTTGTTACAGTTAATAAAGACTTAATTAAAGGTGTTCTAATAAACATCAGTTTTGGTATTGTCTCCCCTGACCTGATTCCCTCCTAGAGAAAAAGGCATTTGCAGCACGCCCTTAAATACTTAAACTTCACCTAGAAGTTTAGTTTTTATTCAAGATGTTTTTTTCCCTAAATTTGGCAACTCAGGGGAAAAAATCCAACCAAGCCTAAGCTTATGTCTCACAACCCTTTTCTTGTTTATTTAACAAGGGTAGAGAGAATTCTGCTCAGTAAATTAACACAAGTATGAACAGAACATACAGGATAAAACATGCTTACAGAAACTAGTCACTGAAAGCAGGGAGAACACCTACCCACTACAGTTAAGTTGTGTTTGATATAAATATATATGCTTACAATATGCTCTTGTAAGCAGAAAGAGAAAGGCTGTGCAAAGAAACCTGAAATAACTCCAGCTTCAGTTTAAAAAAACAATGTGCAACTTAGTAATAGTGAAAATAGCCAGATAATTAAATATATATTGAATTAAGTTGTACCATGTGTTTCCTACAGGAGGGAAACTTCACTGGGACAGTGGATCAGTTTGAAAAGGCTGAGTAAACTGAGAAACACGAAACCTGGAAGAGCTTAAGCATGCAGTTTACTGTCAAACTTTCTTTCCCCCCGCCCCGCCTCCTCCTTCAGCTTGTTGATGATGTAAAGCAACTTTGGTACAGCACACAAGCAGGAAAAACATCAGTTCTGTCTGCCTGCTGGTCTTGCAGTTCATTACAAATGGTGGCAGACAGAAAAACTCAGCTAGTACAGCCTAGCAAAGCTAGAATGTGAGCCACTCCCCAGCACTGTCTTGGGGCTCCATGGCACTATTAAGGGATTTTTTTTCTCCTTTGTTATTCTTTTCCCTCTTAGTGCTGTCACTCCCTTCTAATTTCCCAACTTACTCCACCATGAGATCAATCAGATGGATTATACAAATAACACAGACAAATTAATACAGATACAAATAAATTAATTCCTAATTAAACATCAGTTCCTTTTGGTGACCTGCTCTCATTTAACAGGAAATACTCTGTCCACTCAGCTTTTGTTCACTGAATATCATCTATGTAGTTAATGTTCTCTTTAAGCCATACCTGCAGGATGAGTGACTCTTTATCACCTTCTAGTCTTGCCAATCTTTCTTGGTAAGTTTCATTATTAGAGGGATGATGATTCACCTGTGACTGGGGAAAAAAGAGTTATGAGAATTTTTACATTCAAATTTGAAGCAACAGTTCATAAAGAATGTCATCTATTGAGTGATTGTTAGGACACAAAACATGGAAGATGTGTCTACAGACCAGAACTGTTTGTCATATGCATTAAACCTTTTGAATGCACCTTTTTTTTGTAGCTGGGTTTTGAACACTTTCTCATTGCCAGCAATCAGGAATGGTAGAGGAATAGATTTGGGGGTTTCTAGCAAATTTGCATGTAATCAGGAAATACCAACTAGGATTCAAGACCTCACAGAACTGGCTCTGTCAGTGAGTACCTAACTTACACACCAACAGAAGGCTCAGACAAAGTCCTGTGTTTGACAGTGGCACCAGTAGGGAGCTGCCCCAGTGAGTAAGCACATCGTGCCCTTAAAGGAATGGTGGCATCACACCCTCCTCTTCTTCTAGTTTCAGTATTTTAGAGCTTAGCATCTCTGCCCCTCTTTCCTGACATCTCAATGTCATTTTTTTCTCATTTATGAAGAAATAACTACCACCACTGTTACTAAAATGCAGTTTAACTTATGGCCCTTGTATTCAGAGTTGGCCAGCCAGGCTGTATGGTCTTAAAGTTCATTCCTTGTTAACTTCTGTAGTACTCTAATGAAAACAAAGACTCCTTCTAAGCAAACACCATGCACTTCTGTATGTCTGCCTGGATAATCCCTGGGTCTCAGCAATGCATCCTCACTCATACTGTCAGCTATTCTGCCTGGCTTGTCGCTCCACTTAGAGAGCAGAGACTTGCACTGCACTTGAGCATCCAAAACCTTTAGCCTTGACAGCTATGTTTAAGGTTAAAACTCTATTCCATACCATTAAATGAGTTCTCAGTGGAGAGCCCAGAGGCCTTCCCCAGTATGTCTGTGGCTCACACACAACGGGAGGGGAGGCTTTTCTGCACCTAGAACATCAAGTATTCAGGGAACAGTAAATAAACAGCACACTGCTAGGCAGGAAAAGATTCTCTTCATGACAAAACCTAGTGATGCAGACTGTCTAGTTAAAGCAGAATTTGCAGCCCTTCTCCTGCTGTCTTTTGTTCTGTTCCTAGGCTAGATTTGAGGACTATACCTGTCCCCACTTGTGTAGCCACTCCCCTCCCCAGCCTCACACCTACACTCATTAAATTACTGCCAACACATTTTTACATAACCAGTCTGTCCCAAGAGTTCAACATTTTACAGAATTAGTAATTAACAATTAGTGCAACATCAAATCACAAAGAAGATGCTTTAACTACACTCACATTTACCAAATGTATAGGCTCCAGTGATGCCTGCTGCACTGAGCAACTGGGAAATAGCCTCTGCTGCAAGTCCAATACTCAGTAGTGCTGTAAAGCCTAGTGAATCACACCCAGGTGAACAGAAAAAAGGAAGGAAAAATCCACCCTGCCAATAGGTTGTCCAGAGAGTGCTCAGATAGGCACAAGGAAGTACAGTAGAGAGAAAATAACCTGCTAAATCAAAGTGGCTGATGGACATGCAGCAGTTGTTTCAGGCTTGGGAAATCCTTGTGGCATGCATGCAGACAAGATAAAACAATGTAATATGAACCCAGGCCATGTGTGGATGGTTGGAGTGCATGCTGCATTTGGCAAGTCAGTACTGAAAGGCAACTGGGCAAAGTCAGATGTCACATGCATTGGCAGCAACTGAATACAGGAGCTAGAACACTAAACACACAACAAACATCAGACTTTTGTAACCACATGACCAAAAGCCTGAATCACTAAGATTTTCCACAAAGATATTATTTCAGAAGAAGCCTCAAAGATCAAAAAATATTTCGTGAACTCCACAAAATGTAAGCTAAATATATTAATTCTATTTCTTATAAGGAAAGAATGAGAGAAATTGCATAAAATAGGTAAAAAAGCTTTTAATAAGCCATGATACAAAGTAGAAGGAAGGATATGCTAAGGCAAGGTGGTTGAAACTACATTGGTAGCAGTACTACTGCAGATGAAAAGCCAAGTCTGTGCCATACACACTTTGTCTAAGGGAGCTGCAGAGCAATTTCTTAAAGCACCTGCATTATAGTCTCCATAAATATTTAGGATATAGTTTAATGCCCATCAGTTTGCATTAGATAAGAACATAAAACCTGGCCTGAGACAATTCCAAATCTATTCTTTCCCTGGTTGTAGAAAATGGGAGAAAGGCTTTTGCATTTTTCCTCTTCATCATGTGCTTCCAAATCTCTCTCTGTAATACACTCCTTCCTCCAAGCTGGATATAATATTAGTAGCTGCTGGAAACTTGACTAAGTATCACTTACCTGACCCAGTCATTACAGAGTCTTCTTCCAAGAAAAAAAGGCCTGAATGTTCCTCCAGAATGACACAAAAACCCCAGACTATGGAGTATGAGTCAACAGTTTTAATTTAAAATGGAGATAACTGGCAAAAATAGACAAGAGTATGGCAAGAAAGGGAAGAAATGTTTGATTGACTCTTAATTTTCAACAGCCCTGTCAGAGCCTGGTAAACACAGAATATTCTGTTTTCTTGTGTGTTATTTTCAAGGGAAACAACCCCGAATGCAGCTTACTGTCAGAACAGAACCACCACCACTGATTGTGCAGCACCTCTGTACAGATGTTCTGTTCAGAAGCTTCTGTAACTTAATGTCTCTCTGGATCTGGCCAGGCTGTAACAGTGAGCCCTTCAGGCAAGCACACACACCAGTTAACACCACTGACTACAGGCCAGTGGATGTTCTCCTCACAGACACTATCATCTCCAACACAAATACCAACTGCTGAAGCTATCAGCAATCTGTTACACAGAAATATGTCACTAACCCACACCAGTTCTCCTACTGAGCTGTGGAGGAAGGAGGAGCTGGGAAAAACCCCTGGCAGTCACTGAAGAGTGGTGATTGGTGAGCTTTTTCAGCAAGTCCCCCTCCTCTTCCAGGAGACATTATCTCATGAGCCTCCTCTGCTTAGTCGGTCACATCAATCACCTTGAGTTCCTTGCATTTGTTGGCTCTGTCATTTCCCCTGTCTGGATCTCATGCTTTTTGTATTGATTTGCTGTCCTAACCCAGCCCAAGCTGCAGGTAGCATGCAAATCTAGCTTAGCCAACCACTGCAAGATCAAAAGTGATCCTCTTCTCTGAAGTGATTCCTGCTAATGATGAAATCTGAGCCAGCTCTTGATGGAAATCTGTTACAGTTAGTTAGTTAGTGCCATTTGTTATTCTGGAGGGTACTCATACTTTTCATTATCAGCCAAAGAGCAACAGTTTATGATTTCAGGGCCTGCACTCTTTCTATGCTAGCAGAGTCAGAGCCAGACGTGTGACATTAGGTTTCTTGAACATGAGAATTAAATAAGCAACTTAGGTTTTAATAAAAGTACTTGTCAAAGGAACGTGGGAGCAGACTACTTCAGTTCTCCTGGGAACAATGCAAGATCATTTCCAGTTCCCTCCCCTTCCCCCACATGTGCTCACTCCCTTAAAGAGCTTGCAAGGAAAAGCACAGTATTACTGTTCTCCTTTATGGACCCTACATAAAAGGGATTACATGCCACAACACCAACAGCATTATCAAGGTCTGTAAAAGCCTGTTTACCTCTGAACAGTCCTGACTGCAGTACTGGAAAATTATCCTCATGCCACCCTTTGTTAATCCCTGCAAAGCTGTGAAAACATCAGGGTGAGACTTTGTTCACCACAGCTATGTCTTGAGCCCTTTCTCATTATGTTATCGTCCTCAGAGTCTCCTCACGCCACACAACATGCTAACAGCACACCTTAGCCTTTTACTAGAAAGCCTATCTTTTGAGGAAATCTATTTAAACCAGGAACCAGAGGTGGCAGACACACTGTATTCAAACCCTCATTTAAATAACTAATTCATAGGTGATCCCAAAAACCACAGAAAAGTCACTTAGCTTTAACTGCAGGTTAAACAGGTTAAACTAATAATATCATGTCACCAGCTGCTACTTTCCTCTTGTCTCCTCAGCTTCACCATCCCACTTCAGAAATGGAAAGGTTTCCAGACCCTGATACAAAATATTTTGTGAATGAACTTCAGGCTTTTCTTTTCTCAGACTTCATTCCAGAAACCAGCCAAACTAAAGTTCCTGACCAGATTTCATCTAAGTATTTATCTAGGTTATATTTTTGTACAGAGTGCCTGTGCATGGTCTACATGTGTTCATAATCCAATGCCATCCAGAAGCACTAACAGAAATGGCATGCAAGGAAAGTACACATAGGTTCAAATAGATTTTAGAAGTATTTCTCTAAAAGCAGATTGTAAAGGATGTGCTGCTTACATCACACAAATTAATACTGTGATTAAAAAAAAGCCTGCTGTGCAGAATCCATTCACATCCCATTCATGGGGTTTTCAAACACTGAGAAATAAACACTCAGAACCTTAACAATCTAAAAGCCAACACAAATGATTTTTCCAGGGTGAGGAGACAACAGCACAAACCTAGGTTTTTCTTTTTTCGGAAGGCAAAAACCAATCTCATGCAGTTAATTCATGCTCAGACAGTTCACCACAACATCATGATTTTAATAGCACTGTCTTTTTAAAAATATCATTTTGATAAAGTAACACACAGGAATAAAAAACCCCACAATTTTTACCCAAAACAAAGGTGTCCTAAAAGGTCTCATAGAGTTACCCAGATGAAGAATGAAGTGAAGAACCAGGGCAAACAATTTTTCCTTTCAAAGCACAAGCTGGTAAACAAGATATTCTTCTCTTTGCCCCCCATTCCCACACAGGATTTGCTTTGTTGTATTACAGTCTCAGGCAAGCATGAGCACTTGCTAGAATCTATTGCCATTTGTTCTAAGTTTGATCCTAGAGTTTCATTTTTAAAGACAAAGACAGCTGGTTCTCTCCCCCCCTCCCTGAGCCTCCTCCTCCATGCAGAAATGTCTTTAATTCATTTCTGATGAAGAAACTGACAATGTTTTCTAGCTGAGACACTCGATATGTTGCTTTTTGCCAAGCTGACAATTCCGATCACGCTTTGCTGATGGTTTATTGACAAGAGAAAACACAGACTAGCAAATCACTTACCCTCTTTAGCCAGGTGAAGTGCTTGTAAATATCAATCTCCCCATCCATGCTTTGGGCCCATCTCAGCAGTCACATTCCCAGGATTAAGAGCAACTTTTGGGAGCGAGCGCACGGCTTTGTTCTGCAGGATAGAGCTGTGACTTCTTCCCCTTTCAACTCTCAGCTTCTAAAACCTTCAACATCTGCTCACATTTTAAGCTAAACCTCCTGCCTCTGCCCCACAGCCTTGCCCCAAATGCTTCTCACAGATGTATATATAACACACAACTGTATAAACTCCAGCCTCTCCCCCAAACATCTGGTTTTTTTAAGCAGCAGATCAGTTTGCAACAAGAACAATGCAACTCTAGAAACCTCAAAAATACAACTTGCTAAATGATCCTTACAAAAAAAGGATCTTTCCAGAATAGTATAAATCTGCTGAAAGTGTTCCCTTTTAATGGTGAATAACAAGCTAAAAATGATGAAGCTGTCACTGAGAAACTATTTTGAAGCAATGCTTTCTCTGGCTTTCTGTTTCAAGAGTGGCTGGAACTCATTACCAGAGACCCCTTATTTCCTGTCTCCCTTTACTCCCTGTTTATCCTAACACTACTCAGCTTTCTAAGTTTATTTCAGGCTCAGACTAAACCTAAAAATAAGCTCTGCTCTTTGAATTACTTGCCTGTCCTCTCAAAAGACAGAAAAGAGGAGGAATTCAAGGATGATCTTGGGGATAAATTAATTATCCCATAAATACTACTGCTGCCAAAGAGGCAATTTTCCATCTTAACAGAAGATGATGAGAATCTTCTAAGATTTTGGTCTGTTCCTGCTGAAGCTGAAAGTCTCACAGCATGGCAACTTTCCAAAGATAAATGCATATGCAAAGCAATGCTGAGGCAAGAAGGGAGTGCAGAAGTGCTGCCTGTTCCTCCGCTGTCCTCTAGTGCCTCCACGCAGTAGTTGTGATTAACTTCTCATTTTTCCCAATAAACTGCATTTTACACTGTTGTATCTCCCACTAGTTAAAAGCAGCTTTGGCCTTAAACTGGGCAACTGATTGTTACTCACACAAGGACAACTGCTTGGGCAATGCCTATTACGACCAAAACATAGCTGTTCGCATGGAATTTTTATGATGACCTCAGAAGATTTACTCATCTCCCCATTGTCTTCCATTTCTATAGCCAAACTCACCCCTGCATTTCAGGTGAAGCTAAGCAGCAATTTGGTGTCAAAGTTAGCCCTCATACTAATGCCATGTGCTAAGAAGTCCAAGTCTGAAGCTGTATAATGCCCTGAGAAGCAGTCCTTACAGGGACCTGCCCACATTCCAAACTCTGAGAGTCACAGATAGCTGAAGGAGTTCCTGCAAGGGATTTGGGCTTTTATCACTTCAACCATTCTTGATCTTTTTGACTTGACAGACCTCTTTTTAGAGTCTTCTATAACATGACTAGGGAAGAATATAAACCTAGACTTCTAGCTGTCTTCCTATAGTTATTACCCGTTGTTAAGAGTCATCTGACAAGAAAAACAGGAGAAGTTTTTATAAAATGAGTGCTATAAATCTTCTAAAGGTGCTAGAACACCTAAAACCACCAGTAAATGTGACAACAGAAAAGAACTGTCAGTTTTCAAAAGTAAACTGTGCTCCAAAACAGATCTGAAGAGGCCTTGGGTTCCTCTGTGCATAGAATTTACTTATCCTACACTGATTTTTAGGCTATGATAGCAGCTATTTCTTGAAGAGCTCACCCCATCCGACAAGACCCTTAGGACACTGTCAATGATCCATTAAAAGAAAACCATAACAATTAAGATGCAGTTAATCCAGTACACTTTCCCCTGCATGGCAGCCTCTGTCATGGCTGACACACTGAAGACTCAACAGGGCTTCCCTTGACATTAAAAAACTCCGTACAGCTTCAGGCAATTGTCCCCCAGAAAAGTAGTTACCTAATTATGGAGAACAGCAAACACATGTAACTTTATCTCCTAGTATTGTGTATCCCAGAGCACCACCACCACAGAGCCTCAAGCTCCACGTTTCATCCCTTTCAAAACAGACTCTACAACTCTCATCTCAGGCTTGGTTAGGGAAGGGGGAAACATAGCTCTCAAATTATTCCACCACATATCATCTCTTAATGATTTTTGATATTCATTTAGAAAAAAACCAACAAACCAAACTACAAAAACCCCTCTGTTACCTCACTTATTAGTGCCTCAGCATAGCATCTGCAGCTAGGTGAGTATCCGTTTCTCCTCTTAAAAGGATTTTAAATGGCAAATGTGCCTCATTTCTGCTCTGTCATCTGGGCTGGTTCTCATGCAAAGGCCTCTGGATTCTGTTAGTCATTCTTCCTGATTCAAAGGTAAAGGTGTCTGAATTTTCTGCACCTTATCAGCCACCAATGTTGACAGCATACATTCCAGACAGTCACATGCTCACTTTCAGCCTGTCACCTGCATGCTGAACTTTATATCCTGCTTGAGCTTTGGCCTGAAAAAGCTCTCAGACACCAACTGAATGCAAATCAATTGCCCCAGATTTCCTTAGAATACTTTTCCATTTCACTGACAAAGCAGGTTAGCCTCTCTGAGCAGGGTGAAAATAAGGGAGATATGTTGCAATCTGAGGACTGTTTCATCTAGGTTAAGCATTTTCAGCAAGGTAATTTGTCCTAGAGCTAACCCAATGACTAATTTATAATGCTTAAGTGTCAGAGAAAGATGAAAGACTTGGAACAATAGGGAAAAAAATCCTGCATTGTGTATATGCGCATACTTGCTTTACTTGTAATAATTTAAAGAAAAAGAGACTGGGAGCCACACTAGCAATAATGTTATGTAGATACATGAGCAAACAATCCTTTCCCAGCATAAAATGAGCATGAGATCAGACAAAGTACAACGTACTTTAAAATACTGCCTCTGCATACATTTCTCTACTATTTCTTCTGCTCTTCCCTTCTGGTTTCCTCAAAATTAGAAGCATTAGAAACATCTTCAAAACTAGGCTTCTGACAAAAATCATGATCAGGACAATATTCCTGAGTAGCCAAGACTCAGCATTTTAAGGGTCAGGATACAAACAAGCTCCATGGTGAAGTGGCTTGCTTTAAACATAAATGTTCCACTGCAAGGAAGACCATGTTTTGCAATCCTGGAAATGAAGCTTTCCCTCTTGCTCAAAATCCTTTCAGGACCACTGTAAAGCACACTAAGCTTCCTCTGTACTCAGAAAAGGGTTCCAGAAAGATGTACAGAATGAAAAGAAGTAGTAACAGTGTAGAAGTTGATTTAGAGTTACGAAATGAAAGTGCAACTAAACACATTCTCTCATAGCTCCCCAAACCAAACAGGCAGTTGTTAGTGAGGCAGTTAATTTTTAATGCTGAAATTACTACCTGCTTTGGGATATCTCATGTAGTCACGGGCAATACTAAAATATTTAACAAGAAGCAGTCAAACTATACACGAAATTGTTTTATGTGAACTCCATGATAATGCCCAGGTTTCTTCGGTCTGTTTTCAAGCCGAAGTATTTATAGTTGTGAAGCATCTAAAACACTCCAGACGTTGACTTCGGGGCACACATTTTTAATACAGTTCTTAAGTAGTTAAAAAGTCTATAATTAATGCTGCTTTATTCCATTTTAGCCTTGTAAAAATTTCTGTGCAGTTACACCATTATGAAATCCTCATTCTACGAGACAAAGGAATAAACTTCCTAAATGCAGCACTACCTGTGTCAAAGCTCTTTCTCCATCTCACAGCAGTGGCAGCAGTTGCTGTGTCCAGTTACATGGCAAACTCAAGAATCTGATACCCTGCTCTGCTCACAGACCCCAGACATGCAAACAGAAGCCTTTGCAAAAAGCACAGCTTTAGTTCCACACATGGTGAGCCTTTTCATTAGAGGATTATAGGGGAAAAAACCCCACAAGATCCACCTCCACCAGGTCACTGAAACACCAAATGATCACCAATGGTGCCAGAACAAATGCTGTTTGCAAACAAAATGCTCTAACTACTCACCAGATTCTCTTCAAACCATTCTCGTATACACAGTGCTGTGGCCCCGGGAATTTGATTTCTTAATGCTTCTTTCTCTTGAGGATCCTCTAGCATTTCCAGTGCCATCTTCAGATCTTCCAGGAGATGCAAAATTTGAAAGGTGCCCAAGTATACTGATGGAGCAGGTGACACGATATCATAACCACCATTAGTGTACTCTGTGGCTGACTTTGTGCCTAAAACAAGGGAAATGAGGAGAGGCAATCATGTGATTTTGTTTTGTAAGTGATACACATACAGGTACTGAGCACTATCACATTTGGACTTCTGATGCTAATCGACAGGCTTAGAAATACTGGAGTTAGGCTCTAGATAAACAGTGAAAAGTAGAGAATAAAATGTGAGAGGTATCTACAGGCATATTAAGAAGGAACTTTGCCCCAGAGAACATTTGCAATGTTTTGCAACAGCATTTGCAAATGCCAAAACCCTAGGACGAGCCAACTGTAATTTTCTAGGGTTACCATCAGATGTCACTAACTTCTCAGCTTCCTACTTGGAAGTCCTCACACAGAGCAGTGTCAAGCCATGCGAGAAAGACTGATGCAGTCCTTTGACAAGAAACTTAGATGAAAATAGATTGTGTTACCAGAACTAGAAGAATATGCTCTTGAGCAGGTTTAAATCCTCCCAGCAGAGAACAAAACCCCAAAAGTTAGCAATAAAAATGCCTAATGAAACTTTGCTAGCTCTCAAACTGAAAGCACGTCCCTCCTGCCAGCCCTCCAGCACCAGTGGCACTGTCTTGAGAACAAATATATTTCAGTTGATGGTTCCTTTTACTCCTGTCTTTAACATAAGTCACAAGAAATGTCTTCTGCAGCTGTATTAGCTTTTAACTAAAATGCCTACTGTTAATTTAATCCTATTATTCTTTCCCCTCTTGATCAGTTTTTGACCCAAGACAATATTTGGTCTCTGGTTTTGTGAATGCTTAACTTCACTCAAAGCTTCTGGGAAAATGCTAAATCATATTAACCAGCTTTTCTTCATCCACTGCTTTAACAACACAGAGAATTTTATCAGCTTAATTATCTTTGCACAGAATGGTGTGGTTTGATTTCTGTACAGTGTACATGGGGTTTTTTTTGCTTAACTGTTTTAAACAGTGCAAAACTATCCCTAGAAATGTCTAAAGTTTTGCAGTGCTCACTAGTAGGGATTATACAGGTTTTTCTAAAGCAAGACTGGAGTATTTCATATAATCTGAATCTCTTTTCAAACTCAGTAGTCCCTCTTTGGTGCTGCTGACTTCCTCTGCTGAGGAGTTTATTTTAGTAGCTCAAGTGTGAGCTCTCATCTTCCTTTCTGGCTAAGACCATCTCCAAGATCAAGTTTCTTCAATATCCGGTGCTCCAAAGACTGCAACACAAGAACTTCACCTCTCACACAACCCTCTCTCCTCCTGAATCATCTCCTTTGGAGGAGAGATCAGCTCAGTGTTTGATGGGATTGGAGCATTCTAACCACTAAAAGACAGATTCCTGTATATTTCTATACTCTCAGCTATTTATGCCAGCTTAGTAGGTTCTGTTTACTTCCTAATGCAGATTAACATGAAACTCAAGCAACTATAAATAGCAGACTTCCAAAAGGTGTGAGAGCTGTCTGGATCACATCACCTCTTAAATCTTTACATTCAACCAGAGGGGCTCACTCCTTACTTTACAACACAAACTGAAATCCAGCATTATCTTAAGCAGCATTCATGTGACTTTTAAAGATGTGGCTTCCTTGGTTATTGTGACATTAGGACTTTCAAACTGTGATTATCCATGGAGAGAGAAGAATGTATTTGTGTCTGATACCATCAGAAAGACAAACAAAAATCCAAACCACAGCTCTACCCTTAGGTCAAGAATAGAGGGCATAATTCTGAGATGTGCCTAAGATTCTAGCTTTCAGCAATCAAAATTCCACTGGTTTCAAGTCACTGGGATCACAAATATTAAGGAAGGACTTAGAAGTATTTTTCTTTGCTGGATAGGGGCCAGAGTACTCAACAAAAGCTACAAAGCTCTCCCAGGAGTAACTCTCCTTGTCTGGAGAAGGAGCTCCCCACACATCTCAGTGCATCACTGAGAGAACATGACCCTTCACACCAAACCCATGCAGCCACTCCTCCTTTCTGAAATGCTTTTTAAACTGCTTTGCTCTAGCTTGTTACAGTAATATCTTTTATTGTCCTGGCTGAAACGAGAAATAAAGCATTGCTGTGAACTCAAACTAAGGCACATGATACTAGGTAAAGAAATGCAGAAATGCAGAGTTTCAACTCAGCATTTTCATTCAGAAAGCTTCCTGCTTCAATTCAAAAGATTCACAAGCTTGCTTCTCCTATTTGCTTCCCAAGTAGTTTCATATTAAGTAGGACATATACTGCTCACCAGAAGGACAAGAACACACCCTGAAAACCAAAGGAGCATAGTAGATAATGCCATTCTTTTGCATCAGTACTGGAACTAAGACATTCCAAGCAGCTCAATTCTGGCTTCTAGAGACAGGTAGAGGGTGAAGGAGGTTAAACATTGCTGCACAGTATATGTATGGTGTAAAGAATATAAAACCTAATTAAAAAGGAAAACAAGTTACACTTTTCCTACCTCCTGACCATGCGAGTTCAAAGTTCCTTGCAATGAGCTTCAAAGAAACGTTCCTTTTGGGCAAATACATAACCTATTCAGAAAACAGCACTACTCCTGGTGCCTTGCAAAAGTAAGTTACTAAGTAGAAGTGAGGAGGGAAAAACTGCACAGGTCAAAACTGCACCTGAACACTCCCACCAGGTCTTAACTTGAAGGCAATAGCATGTGTCATTTCCTTTTCATATCTCTCTGTTGCTGTAAGCTCTATGCTTAAGTTAATGCTCTCAACAAGCCACTCTAGTACAGCTCCACGAATGCTCACCTCAACATGTTGCAGTAGCAAGACAAACAAATGCTCTAGATATTTCTTTTGTTCAGGAAAAAAAGCCTGAATTATTGATTGAAAAGAGCAGAAAATAGAAAGGAAACACACTAATCCTAAGTGAAGCACAGCCCATTAATACAGTGATGGTTTTAGAACATACAAGCAAACCACTGCAGCTGTTGCTGTTCAATTACTCTGATCTATAAGCAAAGAACTGCTCATTATTGAAATGACTGTTCCTCTTCTTACTTCAGCTACAGCCTGTCTCAGTTTAGTGCTCTGAAATCAAATTCTACAGGGATATTTGTTTTAAAATTTACAACAGAAACTAGATTTTGACTTTGCAAATACTGTGAGACTTGAATAGGACATAACTGATACAGAGATAAAGCCATCTGGAAGCACACAAGTTGGAAAGCAAAAAAGAGAAAGTCTTGTAGTCCCTGCACACAATCCCAGAAGGCTTGCACTGCACATCAGCTGTGTGGCACTCAGTAACATCCACTCATCCCTCCAACACACCACAGAAAAATAGCATTAAGTGCTCTCGCTCTCAGGTCTGGACAATTTCAATCCCTTCTAAAGCAGAACAGTTGTCTATCTTCCTCACTTAAAGTGCTGTGAGACTAGTCTAAATGAATCCTCTGATGACTATTCCTGGGGAAAGCATGAGGCCATTAGGAAATACTGTTATTTTTCTATTATTTATGTAGAAACACAGTGAAAATCTTATTCCACAAAACCTAAAACTCATCCAAAGGGTTTCAAAGGAAAGGGTTGGTATTTTTTTGCTCATTCCTAGTTCTAACCATTTAACCAGAGGTGACTTGGTAATCTAACCAGGAACAGAGTGTAGCTCTGGAACTTGAACTCCATTGTTTTCACAGGAAAATAAAGATGGAGCAGAACAATAAAACAAATAAAAGAAGGGAAAAAAACGCCAATCAAACCAGCACAACCACACACCCCAAAATCACCACCCAAATCCCCACAAACAGGTCCTCCTTCAAATTCTGGGAAAGAGATCCCACGAGGAAAACATATTACACTTCCAGTAAAATCTCAAGTATACTTCCCTCTGAAGTTCCCTTTTCCAGCAAGGGTGTGGGAAGGGCTTGGCTTTGGAGCACACAGCCACAGCAATGGACTGAACTGCCCCTCAAGGCAAGGGAATTTAAACATGCACAGTTCTTGGGCAACCCTTTGAATTGTTGCTATTTTATAGTTTCTCAGTACTAGTCCTGAAATAACAGTGCATACCCATGTGATAACACACTGCAGTTCCCCAGCACTTTTCAGTAAGGACTAACTGCAGGAGCTCTAGTTCAAAGGCAACTTAATAACAACACTACTTGGTGATTCTGCTGAGACTCTGGAGCTGCAGCAGATTACAATACTGTGACAGGAGTATTTAGATCTTCCAGTTCTGGTCATTATTCACAAAAGGAAATAACAGATTTCTAGACTGCTGGCAGAGAGAAGCAGTTTTATATAGAAGTTTATTTACATAGAATAAAAAGGATTTTCATTCATTAGACTACATTGAAAAATAATCAGAATCTCTAGTCCTATCAAGAAAGACATTGTAATAAATGGGCACAAGCTGAATAAAAGGAAAAGTAATGATTTGGTCCAGCTTCAGAGGGAAGCAATGCTGAATCCATGCACCTCAACTAAAGAATGTGTAGCCAAATCTGACATATGGGTGCTTTCTCTGGAGCAAGCCTCTGCTTGGAGAGCAAGTCAGTCAAGCTAATGGCTAAGTCATGGTCACTGACAATCACATTAGCCCTTTTTGCTCTTTTAGTCAAATAAGGCTAATCATTTAGCATGCCTAATTGATATAGCTATGAGGGGAGGTTATCAGTACAGATGTACTGAAGCAGAAGAGACTTGGGAACACTGACCTATCTGTCAAATTTGATCAAGCCCAATGAAATTCAATTTGTTAATCTTGCTTCACAATCCTAGCCTCCTGCACTCTAAACACTAATACATTTTGCACTGCACTGAGATGCAGACTCTACAGGGAGACAGTTATCTGGATTAATCAGAACCATGTAGGAGCTATGCTAGCATTTGGAAGAAGGGCCAGGACTTTTGAAACTGGAAGGCTAAAAGTAGGACTGCAGACCTGTAACTATCTGTAATATGTGTTTGCATGCCCAGTTCTTACCTGAAAGGACAAACTCACAATCTAGTAGTTTAATAACTACAGCTAACAAAAGAAATCAGGACTCTCTTCTCATTCAGCTGGTTTTACACAAGCTTCAAAAACTAACCAATGCAAGGAATACACCTCTGGATTTCTCACTTCTCTAAAAATAAGGATTAATACTCATTTTCTGCCTAAAGCAAAAGTTTCTGAGGCCAAGAGAAGAGCATAGCTCTCCTAGTCCTCACTCAGATCTCATTCCAAAGGAAACATCTTTTTCATCAGCTGTGTCAGTTTCCAGCAGTCACGAAGCTTAGCCTTATAGTCTTTGAATCCAGTGCTGCCTAGAGATTTCCATGGAATCTGGGGACAGTGAACTCAAACAGCACAAGCTCCCAACAGCTGATATTTTGCTGTTTCCAGCCTATTCTAAGGGCAGCTATGTTTGCACAGATGGTTTGTCCAAATGGTATATAGAAATCTGCAGTTAGAAGACTCTCAGTCCTCAATCTCCAGACAGAAGACTCTTTGCCTTGGTTTGTTCCATGACAGTTCTTCTGAAGATGTTTCCTACCTCATTTGTTCTCTCACCATACAGGACAAGAGAACATCCCTGTTTTCCAGTCCATGCCAAAATTGCACACAGAAGCTTACTGGATTGAATTAGAGACAATTAAACTTGAATAATTACAGTGTTCCTCAATTTGAGATGACTTGAGATAATAACTGTATCCAAGTATAGCTCCACCAGATATATTTGGTCCTTCAGTCATATCAGAATAAAATGAAATCCATAGCTCCACTGCTGGATATAAGTGTCAACAAAAAGATACCACATTCCAGCTCATCAGGCCATGAAGTCAATTAATAGCTAAGCTATTATAAATATATTCCTTATAAAGAAAGTAAATGATGTACACATATATATACATACACACAATAATTGATGTGTGTGTATAAAATACAGAGATATAGATATCCTATGCAGCTAACTGAAAGCTTTGGTGAAAACTGTTTTCAAAGACACACTGAAATAAAAAACTAACATATATAATATGGAATGTTACCACATGAACTAAGAGGTGTTTAAGTTATCAGATAGCATTAGAGCTTCAATATTCACATGCCTGAGGTGGAATCATGTGGTTTCTTTCTTTATTTTACTCTAAATTTTCTTCACCTAACTGTTAAAGCATAGAAATCTGTGTGCCACAGAAAACTTGACAAATTGAGAATGACAGAAAACCAACAAAAAAAACCCAAAACAAATCACCCAACAACAAAATACCAAACCAAACTGCAAGAGGCAAAAAGTCAAAGAGGTGTATCTCAGAAGAGTTTGGTGTAAAATACAGCATTTTCATACCTGCAATGATGTCATCCATCTGCTCCAAAGCTGCTTCCAGCATATGACTAGCATCAGAAGCCATCATTGGTGGGTTTTTCAGACCTCTTCTGCTCTTTCTACTGCAAAGACAGATGACAGCACATGTATTACACTAAACCAGACCCAACAGAAACATGTATGCCACTGTTACATCATCCACTAAGCCACACAAGCTAAAGTCCACACTAGTAATAGGAAAAGCAAGAAGATTGTTCCTATTCTTGATAGAAGACTTGGGATTTCTGAGGTATTCATTCACTGTAAAAAGAGATTTTACTAAAACAAGGAAATACAGATGGAAACAAACCCACACAATCTCAAATACTGGAAGCTTGAGATTCCCTTAACTCTCACCCTTAACAATGGTTTCCTAGTTTCAAAGTTCAGTGCATTTCAACCTTTTGCAGTGTGGGGAAAAGAGGACTGACCAGGCTTCAGTGAACACATGGGGAAAAACCATGCTTAACCTATAGCAGAACTCTGCAGGAGCTTTGCTTTTTGATTGCTGTCTTGAGTAAAGACAACTCTGAAATCATTTTTACTCCTTCTTTCTATACCACACTCAAATCTTTTGACCACTTCTTTATGACAACGAAAATACAGTTCTTCCTGTTCCACTAACCAAAATGCCCCACGTATGAAGTTTCTGATGTTACTGTTGTGTCTTTAGAACAGGATTAAAGACATTCATGATTCCATCTGACATTAAGCCTGATAAATCAGATGTTCCAAAATTAGACTCTGCTTGGGAGCTGCTGTTGCTGGACTCTCAGTGGAGTGGCAGTCACTATTGTCAGCAGATGACATTTCAAAGGGAAAAGAGCTGCTGCTGTGAGAGAGTCCTCTCTGAAAGAAGTCCCTTTTGCACATCACTTCACTGCTGAAGCATGAAAGCAGTGCCCACACAGAGATCATACTTGTGTATCATTTGGGCAGTGCTCTGACACACAACTCCAAATACTGCCAAAGCCTTTAAAGGGCCACAGAGTTTTGATTTCTCCTCCATGAAGGATACAATTCAAGGCCCTAGCCCTTGACACCAATTGCATGACTGGTAGCTAAACAACCCACGTTTACTCTCTCAGTGGGACCTGCCTAAGCACTGGAATGCAGAATCAGCAGCCAGAGGATAAAGTCAGCTTTAAAGTAAAAAATTACTCAAAAATAATCCCCAGACCTGCTTTTAAGGCTGAACCCAAATTACTGCATCATCAGAAATGTTCAATCTTGGTTGGAAGCCCAGTGCAACAGAAAATTTGTACTAACAAGTCAAAATTATTTGCTACTCTTACAAACTAAGAGCCTCAAGATGCAGGCTTTCCTCTAAGGTGCTGGTGAAATGCACAAAAAGAAAGCTAGTTTATTAATAATTTCTGTGTTCTCAGTAAGTTACATGTCCTATATCCATTCTAGTCAATGTATACAACACCACTATCTAGAGGGACAGATGCAGGAGTGAGTCAGAAACTTATGTTCTAATCTGAGCTCTGCCATTTATAGCTAGTTGGAATGGATAAGCCATTATTTAACTTCAGATCAAATGGATCTGAAGAGCAATATGAGAATGCCTTATCAGAAAATGGAAGAGAAATCTTTAGTGTCAGTCAAGGCAAAGATTAATGTACATGAATGGTTGGGTTTGGTTTCTCCACTAATTTAAGTATGAACAATGCTTAATGTAACTGAATTTCACCAAGAGGCATCTGACTTACAATATTTAATGATATTTGAAATAGCACAAACTATGCTCAGAATAATCTGGAAAGTCACTGTCAGCTGACAAACTTAAAATTTCAGAATACTGATAAACTTCACAGACCCTCCTGATTCTATTGCTTCAACTGGTTGATTTTGGCAGGTTTCCCTCTTCTTTTGTCACATTTACCTGCCAGCAGCTTAGCAGATTCACTAAGTACTTTGTCATCTGGCTCCAAACTGCAAGGAGCTTCTTTCCATGCAATACTTCCCTTCCAACCCAAGCCATTCTATGAGTCTAGGATTCTAGATGTGGCCACCAGCCACTTCCTCAGATATCCAGAGCCATCAGCTGTGTTGGCAAGTCAGGACAGTAGACTGGCTCAAAACTAGAAGGGAGAAAAACAAGAGTGGCAAATACTACAAAGAGCAGAGTTTCTGTTGCTAGTTTCCACTGCATGCTCTTCCTTGTGCTGTCAACTACTGCTCCTTGTACTTAAAGCAGCTGGAGCAATGCACAGGTGTTATCAACAACAAATGCAGGGCTCCCATTTCCTCTAAACATTAAATCTAGTATTTGACCATCTGTAGGAAAATATGTACAGAAAATCCTGACACATTTCATTACTAACTTAAAATTTTAGTTATAGAAGAGTCTTCAAGCAAGAGCTTGACACAAACCAGAAAGTGTTGAAAACCACCAGAACTGCCTTCTATCTCCTCCTAGCCTCCACACTCTGTTTTCTCACCTGGATCCACAGTGGATTTGCTGCTTAACTGCATTAAGCTAGAGTAAAACCTGCTGATCAAACATTTTCTTACTCAAAGCCATGTTCTTTGCTCTGGAGTGATAATGTAATATGACTTGCTTGACATCTTTTTCTAGACAGACCTGTTGCTTGTGCTTCAGGCAAGTCCTACTTTCCCAGACACTCCCTTCTTCCAGCTTGGCTGTTCTGAGCAGGATTATGAAAACAGCTTGTTAGATCTCAGATGGTTTCAGTTACCATTTGTGAGCCAGTTCTACACAAATACCTGCAATTGGGGATTTTTTTGGGGGGTGTTATTATTAAATAACAAGACAGCTGTACAAATCCCAAGGCATTGCTGAGTGCCTCAAACAGGATCCATCTATTTGCTGGTATTTTAACTGCAAACCCATTTATGGTTTTCATTCCTGAATGACATCAACAGATGCAGAACACTACAACCTGTCTACCTATAGAAAAATATACATACATTCTGAAAAATAAGTTTTCTCAGCTTTGGTAAGGACTGAACAAAAACATAGCAAAACAAGCTTTAATATTAGCAAATTCTAGCCTTTAGGACTTATTATATTAACTTACAAACTAACAAAATACAAGAACCAATCTACTCACCTTTTCAGGTCCTAAGAAGAAAGGAATTTCTTTTTTTTGCCTGGTCTCTAAAAACTCCTCACTATTAAAAGCCAAAGTTTTACTGTTAAGCAGACTAAGTCTAAATTCTTATCATCCCTTCTGAGGCACATGCTCATACTAATTTAGAGCCCAGCCCACAGAAAAAGATATTGCAACCCCCCCCATTTGTTCTAATTAGCTAAATAACAAGCTCTTCCAGGAAGTGCAGACAGAGCAAACTGGTCTGAACACCCTAAATTTATTTTGCTCACCTATCTTTACCCCATAAATCCTCATCCGAGATTTGCATTTCAAATACAATGAAAAATCTCTGGTAGAATTATTGTGCTCAGAGCTAATAACCCTTGCAAATTTCTTAAGCTAATTTCTGTATGTAAAACTATAGCTTACTGGGTCCAAAAAGAACATAACATTTAACAGACATATGCACTATGAGCAAGATGTTCTTCAGAATTAGGAAAAGCCTTAATGAGATTTGAATCTTGCATGGCTGCCTTGAAGCAGCAGCTGTCCAGAGATAAGAATGTGAGCATGTAGGTAATTCATAAGTCAGATGTTTTTCCAAGGTTGCTTTTAATAATGAGCTTGCCAACTTCATCAGTTATGGAGAGTGGTGTGCTTTCTGACAAACACTCTTGAACTCCAGATCTTGCCTTAACATCAATGGTTTAGGTGGCTTCCCAATTCCTCTTACATTTATAAGACACGGCTAATAATTAACCACCATCACCTTTTCTTCTGGGATGAATAAACAGATGGTAGTGAACTGTTTAAAGATTCATATTCTAGGATCACATTGCTTTATGTGTAATGACAGACTGAAATATCAAATGGCTTAGGTAAGCTTCAGAAGTCCTCCATGCTTTTTTCAGCTGCAAGATGACTCCTAAGGGAAACGGGGAAAGCTCTAGAGAAAAATAGAGATTAGCCAAAGTTGAACAAAGGCCTGATACTGAACTATTTCATGTAGGTGGCAGAAAAACCAGTAAAACCTCTAGTCAACCTACTGCTGGGAGTCCTTATGTGAAGGGACAGTACTGGTATGATACTGCCATAATGATAATGAGCTACCTAAACTCATTAACTAAATAAGCTACACTAACTTCTGCAGGCAGCTAGGGATTACCCTGGCACTGTAAAACCATCAGGTTTGTGTGCTGCTGCTCAAAGTTAGAGGGGCAAGCAGTAAGTACTATGCTGCTTTTAAATGTGTTACACTCAATAATTCAATTTGAAATATGAAGGGAACAGAATGTAGTTAAATTTTCTGCATTATGAAGTAGCAAAGTCAAAGCCAAACATCTGTTTTCAAAAATAAACTCATTAAGTTTGCTAACACGAGTCTGAATTTCAATTTTGGGGGGAGGGAGGCAGATGGAAAAAGAAGAAAGTATCCCTACAAATCTGCTAAATGATCTGATACTTTAGGATGCTTTAAGAACACAAATCACTTCATCCTAACTCCTCCAGAGGACTCATGGAGATTAAGTTACAGTTGCTATTGGTACAATAACCAAATTTCCTGACTCATGTTTGTACAAAGTCTCATCCTTACACAGAAAAGCTGACACTGACAGAAAGGCATGGACAATGTGAGGTTGCTTCAGCTCCTCTCTACAGCAGCTCTCAGCTGTGGAAAGCCTTTCACTCCTTCAGTGCTTTTAAGCTTAGAAAGCATTTCATAACTTAAATTTAAATTGTTAACAGATATTTAATTTTTCTCTCTGTTGTACACAGGGAAATGTTGCAGCTTCCACCTTCGCAAATCTTAAAACCAAAGCTGGAGCCAGTATTAAGTGGAAAAAAACCTATTTACTTGAACTCATTTGTCATCTAACCAGTTCAAATTTCTAGTTAGGTAAAATTTACAAAACACACAATCAATATTAGCTTTGGATTTAAACTTCAATTGAATAAAGCATTTCCTGGTAAAATACATGGGGGGAAAGTTTCTGAACCAAAACATGAACATTCCTGCTCTTAAAATAAATGCAAGGATGAATGACATACACAAGTCAGACTTGGTCCTGCAGCTCACATTTAGCTGTAAGAATATTACAATTAAGAAGGGTTAGACTCCCAAAATTCTGGCCTTTAAAAATAAACTATGGGCTTTTTTTTTTCCTTTCCCTTCTAATCTCAGGTATTTACTGGCCTCAAGGTCACAGCTTCAATTCTTTGTCCATGAAGGCCAATATTTTAGCTAGGTCTTTCTTAACTCCAGATCCAGTGCCTGGGCTATGAAGACTACTGCAAAGCCTAAACTCAGCTTTATATATGAGGCTTAAAAACCAAAGACTAAAAAGTCAGCTTTTTTGACTTTGTGAAGTCTAGTTTTGTGTTAGAATTTTTGCCTCGGTGAAACATTTTGTGCAGCAATTTCTAACTAACTGGAATCATCACTAGGCTGGTTAAAACTGACTCACCTTACATCTGTGAGCACTAACAGGAACTGACAGTTTCAAGTACTTCTGTATAAATTTAAGCTTCAGTAGCAATTTTGAGGGAAGTGTCTGTGGGAAACAAAGAGAGGAAAAACATACTTCTGCTAGAAACAGCAAATTCAACAAAAGTGAATCTGCTTGGACTAAAAGCTAAAAACTTTTTCTTCTTTCTTTACCTAAAGAATAGATAGAACCAAGAGGCAAAAATCCTCCATGGAAAGAGAAATCCTTATCTAAACCAACACATTCTGTTGATTTTCCTCCTCTGTTATTGAGAACTTGGGACTTAACTAACAGAAAAGTGACTTCTGAGGATTCCTATCTAGTGCCCTAAAGAATGTTGTATTCTGCTGAATTACTATTTCTGCACTACTAGATATTTCTGGGGAGGTTTAGATTAGACATAAGGAGGAATTTCTTTAGTGCAAGGGTTGTTAAGTCTTGTCCCAGGCTGCCCAGGGAGGTGCTGGAGTCACCATCCCTGCAGGGGTTTGAGAAACATTGAGATGCTCTGTTAGGGCCATGGGTTAGTGGTGTGGGAGTGATAGGGATGGTTGCACTGGATGAGCTTAGAGAGCTCTGCCAACCTTGATGATTCTGTGACTTTGTAATGCAGAAAAGCCTTGCCTGGTACAGTATGGTGAATGATAACACGTTTGTATCTATACTGAGTGATCATTATCACAACACACATCTCCTTATGCATCATTTCTCTGCTTTGATAAGCACTAAACCCTCTGAATCACACTACAGACATCTAAAGCAAGAAGATGGCTTCATCCCATTCCTCTAAATGCTGTTGTTAGGGGAAAGGGGGAAAGGGGAGGGTGGATTTATTGCTAACTAGCAAAGACCTGCTAATGCCCTGCATAAACCACATGAGCATAGTCCCTTGCTAATTTTACCAGGTCAAGACCCTCATTTGTTTGAGCTGAAAGGTTCAAACAAATCCATAGCTGTGGGGAAAGTAAACTAAGTTTCTGGTCTGTCTCTGAACAGCCCAGTCAGAGTGAAAATAGCATGTAGGGGTAAGTACTTTATAGTTTTTTGTCAGAGTTTGTTTTGAAGAGAGAGAGAGAGAGCAGAAAGAGGCAAACAGGAAAGAAGTCAGGTAAGTTAGGGCTAGAAGCAGAGCTGTGCATGGGAAGGGTGGGGGAAGGTGGGTCACCATCTTTCCCCCTTGTTTGCTGACCCTATCAAAGTGTTCAGGGAAGGCAATTCTTAAGGTCTTCACTCTTTTCCATCTGTTCTCTTCCCATTCTCCACTCAAACACACTCTGCCAAATTAAGCCATGTTATGCTGCCTGAGAGCCTCCAGAGACTGCCTAGAGTAAAAGAAAGACTCAGCGTAACAAAAACATGACAGAAGAAATGGGGAGAAATGATTCAAGAACCCAGAAAGCACTTCTCTAGAAAACACCAAGGTATTCTCTCTTTGTTTACACACACTCACAACCTTTGATCACTTCTCCACACTGCTGGTACCACATTAAGAAAGATTAAGTGAGATCACACACAGAAGGAGTAAAGGGAGTGCTTATGATCCCATCTCTACTTCTTCCTTCCTTCCTGTCCTCTCTGCTTCCAGCACAGCCCTCATATGGATGAGGTTGCTGGATTGAAATCAAGATGACAGCAGCAGTGCCCTCTGCCACCATTCCTCTCATTCCTCAGCTTCTTGGGACAAGAGATGAAAGCTGCAAGGGAACACGGAACCAGGAAACATGCTCCCAGCCCAATCCTACCATGCTTCAGCCACACAGATTAATCATTTTCTATCTGCCTCCTCCCTTTCATTTGGCACTTTCCATAGAGCAGTGTCCCAGATGTATCTTGTTTTGCCAAGACACTGATTACCTGGCTTATGTAAACAAAGCATTTTCACAACTGATGCTAATGCTATTTCACAACAGTCAAGGCATAACATGTGTCTGCAACAGATCTAAACATCAGCACTCGGTGGCAAGATTGATCCTGAGCTATCCCTCAGCTTAAGTCTTGTTACTGGAGGTTTGAAATTATTTTATGCCTTAGAAATTATATTATAATTCTTTTAAATATATTTTCCTCATATTCTTGTGCCAAGCTACACTTATCCTAAAGACAAGTCTAAGGTTCTTTTGAGTTCTCCCTCTGCCCTAACTTCCACTAGGTTTCCTTTTGTTTCAAGAGGCCCTTAAAATTGCTTCCAGCTGGAACTATCAACAAATAGAGAGTAAATCCATAGCATTTAAAATCAACTCATATTTGCTTGGGATTGTCCCAGTTTGTCCTTTTCAGCCCTCCCGGTATGCCAAGTTCTACTCCAGGCATTTCTCCATTAGGAAGACACAAGGAAGTGTAAAGATCTATTGGTTTTAGCTAAGTTCCTACAGTAGATCCAAGTCAAAGTCAGGAACACAAAATAAATCAATAAACCTGGAAAGCTGAAACTCAGCCTTCTTTGCTCTCCCTTCTGCTCTTTTCACATTTCCATACAGAATGGAGCCCTTCATGCACCTGTTCACATATTCCTGATTAAAAAAAACCCTAAAACCAAGAGAGAAGTGCTCACTGTTCCCTCCTGCCAAAACCCTGCAATTAAAAGCCTGAAATTGCAGCAGACCTTGATGACTATGGCATACAACATGTTGTACATACAAATCTTCAAAAGCACATTTTTCACCTCACCTTATATAGAGTCAGAGCTGCAGGTACTGACCCACCAAGTTAATAGTTCTTTTGTCCCATGCAATACTGAACAAATGATCACACAGGGGTGTGAGTCCTTATCCTTCTTACAAATCTTAAGGAGGAGGTATTTTAATTACAGAAGCACGATAAGATGAGCACTGAACGATGAAACTGGGGATCACTTGCCATCTCCTCATACTCTTACCTCCCTTATCTCCATCCTGGTAAACCAGCCCATAATAACCAGTTTCATCTTCCAGCTCTTCTTTCTGGACATCCTTTTAACTATCTTATTTCCCCCACAAAGCTCTTTTCTGAGTTAATGCGCAGGGACAGACTTGGTGGATAAGCACCTCACTGCCACCTCGGATGGCCTGGCTGCGACTGGAGGTCACTCCTGACAGCTGAGTTTCTGAATCGCCAGTTCTATGTCAATAAACCGGTTTATTTGCTGAATGGCTAGTTAAATCCAAGTTCCAAAGCTCTGCTCACTGTGAGAGTAAATATTTAACTTACAGGAGCCGCGTCTATTTAAAAGTCTGTCTTCTCAGCAGTATGGAGTCCTTAGCTCCCACAGCCAGAGTTCAGCGGTCAGAGAGCAGAAGCAACAGGCATTGCAGTCTCATCGGCGGCACGAACCGCGAGCGATCCCCTTGTAAAGCGGGGCGGCAGCGCCCCAGCAGCCTGCGTGCCCGCTGACCTGCCTCCTGCCCGACGGTGCCCTCGGCCGGAGCGCGGCGGCGCCTCGGGACAGCCCGGCTCGGCGCTCACCGCCCGAGCGCGCGCGCACACCCAAACACCGCGGGAGCGCCGCAAACCATTCCGCGCCTCATCAGACAGGACCCTTCCGCCGCGCACCCTCGCCGCTCACACCGCCAGGACCCACCTGCGCTCCCGGGCTGGGCTGGGCTGCGGGCCGCCCTCACCCCTCCAGGTGCGCCGCTCGGCAGCCGGCGAGCGCCCCCGACTCCTCTTAGGCGCCGCTCGAGTCCCAAGACATTGGCTGCGGCGATGGGACCGGTGGCACCCAGCGCCACGTGACGGCGCGCGGCAGGGCGGGGGAGCGGGGGCGCGGCGCTCGGGCACGTTCCCACGCCAAGGCAGGTGCGAAGGGGCCGCGGCTCGCGNCGAGCCACTCCCGAGCCGCGTTGGCGCCTTTTTCCCGCGCCTTTTTCTCGCGCGCGAGCCCCCACAGGAGCTCCGGGGTCGCTTCGCGACGTTCGCAGGGGCTCTGGGCCGCGGCAGACATGTATCACGGAGCATAGGCAGGCAGCAGCGAGGCTGGCAGGGAGCTCCGTTTACCCACAGCACCCTCAGGACTCCGGCAGCAGTGCAAGTGCGTGCACCTGTAACAACATAGAAATACCTGACACCTACCACCTCATGCAGATGTAAAAATCAAGGCCGTGCCAAGGATGCTGGTTACTGAGTATGGCCTGTGCCCTGGCAGGACGGACAGAGGAGGTAAATCCTGTTTGAAGTGCTCTGGTGGGTTCCCCAGAACCTCTCCTGCCTTGCAGGACCTCAGTTGCTGCACTGTGCTGTGCCCTGAAGGCTCCGGTGAGCTCTGGCTGTTCCCCAGGCTGCAGCCTTCTAGACCTTGGCTCCACAGACACTGTCCTATCTCCTCACTGCAGAGATGGAGCTGGGTATTATCAGCCCTTCAGTGAGTTTCAGTGTGAAGCTAAGGGTTTGGACACCTTGCCTCTCTTTGCATCTCCCAATTTCTGAGTTTTATCCTTGGTTTCATTATTTCTGGAAGGAGAACAATCCCTTAAGACTATGTTGTTTGAAACGGTGCTACCAGACATACTTTTAATGCCTATTCCTACATACCAGGGATTTTCTAGGTTAACAAAAACATTACGTTATTAGCTGAGAAAAACAAGGCTCTCTTTCTCCAGAGATTTAAAAATCTGGCATTTTTATACTTGAAGCACTTCTTATTTTTATTCTCTTAGCAAGTTAATAGTACAGGCCATTTGTATTGGTATAAGTGGTTTATGTCATATTGCTGTTGACTCATCTTTTAAAAACTTTCTCTAATGCTGTGTTTATGAGAGCAAAAGTCTCTACAACAGGAAGGTTCCAAGGAAGCAAACATATAAAGCAAAACCACTCAAAAGGTGGATGTTTGTATCCTGGCTGTAGAGATTCTAGGATTACTTCTAGAAATATGGCAAGTGCTGCAAGCTTCTGTCGTAGGAGCTTGCTGGTCACTTTGGATGCCTTGCTGATCCAGCATCTGATCAGAATTTCTCTCGCCTTGTTTTTGCCCAAATAGGTGACCCCACGTGTGTGATAGTGACCCAGCTCTTTCACAGCATGCCTGTGCTGAGGACTTCTGATTGTGTCAGTTTCCTAGGCAGTTGGCTAAACAACAGTGAGCATTTAGCAGAAAGGGAGATAAAGAGCTTGGAGTACTTGTAACACCAACAACGTGAGTAAAGCACACACTTTTTACTGCCTGGGGAGTGGTGGTATTTTGACCACCAAAGTTTGCTGTCTTCCTTCCGTGATGATGTTGACTTCCATCTAAACAATCTAGGCATGTTTAATATGCATGAAGTTTGAATGTCATTTTATTACTTACAATAATTGCCCTAATTTTAGAGTTTCCTTTTGCCCAGTGTAAACTTGTGCAGTATTTGGAATGTGGAAACATTTTGTTCCCTCTTGCCAACTGATGCACCCTCTGACCTTGTGAAGAGTTATGTATGATTTATATTTTCTTCTAAACTTACACATGAGACCAAGACTATGAATCACATAGCAGCTATTCCAGATAAAGAATTGGACCTCACTTACAGAGCAAACATGCCAAAGGTGGGAGAGGGAGAAAATGGGAAGTAGAACACCTTTGAAACATCTCTGAGCACGCTGAAGATAATTAAAACTGGCAAGAATCCACAGGCTGTGTATTCTTTTTGGCTTGCTTTTGAAGCTTTTTTGTCTTTCCTCTCGGGTTTGAGGTAGTCATCTCAAGCAGGTCATGTATAGGAGTGGACAAAATGATAGTGGTTGATAACATTTGCATCTTTCGTAATACTGATACCAACATCTATGACTAAAGCTCTGCTTATTGCACTGTTGTTAAACCATTTGGGAAGGGGTCAGTGGAATTTAGAACAGTCTGGGCAAAGCTGGAAGTCTTTTTCAACATCAGCCTAGTCTTCCCTCCTTTTCCTGAGCTAGCCTCACTGGTGGTCTAGGGCAGGTGTCTAGGTGATTTTCCACATGATGGAAGCAGAATCTGGGAGCTCTTTTACGGCTATGAAGGGTTTTTACCTCCTTTCCTGTTTACTCCTGACTTGGGAGTAGTCAAGACCCTGCTGGTACATGCTGTACTCCAGTGTTCTGTTGGGAAAAACAGTGTCAGCCATTACATGGGAAGGCGAGCATGGCCTTGCCCTAGTGCTGTGAAGGGAGAGGACCTGGAATACAGAGGCTGTGCAATTACTGCCACTCCTTTGGGAAGCACAGGCAGCAACAGAGGGAGGTTGAACAGCACAGGTTAAGCATGGTATCCAAACCACTGTCGTGCTGCTGCAGGATCTGTGTGTAATCATTTTACTGTTCTGAAGCTGTACTGTTTGATATATGGAGTGCTGATACTACTGCAATATCCTTGTACCACTGGAAGAGGAGAGAGAATCTGAATTTTGGCTCCCTTTAGCTTGTTGATCCTGTCTGTCCTGTTTAATATTACATCATTTTAACTGAAGTGGATTAATTCTGCTGCTCTCTTTCCCAGCACAGAGGGTTTCAGAGGCACTCCCTCAGCTGTCCTGGCCTCTTGGCTAATTACCATTCCACAAGTCCCCCCTTCAATAAGAGTGGTTTGTTTCTTTTCTGCAGTAGTGCGGACACATTACTGTCACAAAGCTGGCATTGTGTTAAGTCTTTGCCTCTCTTCTATAACAATGAAGCTTATTCAGGGGAAGCAGAACCATCCTTCTCAGAAAAGACCTATGAAACACCCAAGTTAGGAACCCTAAAAGAGAACACTGCTGGACACTGCTTTACTGACCAACTTCATTTCCTCCACCTCAAAAATCAGTGCAAAGTGTTTGTATTCCAGAAGCTTTTATGGACACACACAGTTCTCAAAAAAAGGCTTTAAGATGCTTAGTGTTACTCTTGCTTAGCATTTTAAAGCCTTTTAAACAAGCCATTGATTTGCCTGCTTGTATGGAACTGACTGGAATTATACCTGGGACAGCTGGGAACTAGTGCTACAAGGCCATAGCTCCATCTAGTGCTCAGCTTTCAAAGCAGGCATGAGTGCTCTTCAGAGAACGTTCTTGACTCCCAGGTGAACACTAGGTCCATGTGTTAAGGTATTTTAGATATTTTTGGGTTGGCAAGCCTAGTACAGTACACGAAAAGCTAATAGAGGGCAGCTGCAGCCTTTTCAGGTAGATGCATATGTTTGAAACGTCTGCATCTACATTTCCTCTAACCTTCAGGCACAGGCCTTCTTATTGCAGCTTGCAAAAGAGAGCTTGTGCTGTGAGCTGCTGCATGCTTATGTAGAGAGAACGCAGCACTGTATAAGCTGATATTCTGTCTCCTTTACCAAGGGAACTTTGAGTCATGGGACTCGTTTCAGTCAGACTGAACTCATAATTTGGGATTTTGGCAGTCTAAATTTGTTGCATTAAGAAAGGGTAGGGGAAAAAAAAACATGCTAGAAGGTGTTCTGAATTACATAATGTTTTACTAAGCTGTTTCCAGGCTCAAAAGATGTCCATTGTTTCATGATCTTTTCATGAAAGCTTCTAGCCAATGTTTAGGTTTGATTCAAGTAAAACATTTTATTTTGTAATATTTTTTTAATTAAGAAACAAACAAAACAGAACACAAAATCATGTGTAGGAAAATTCTGAGTTCATCTTACCTGCAGGTTTTGAGCCAGGAGACAAGGGTCTCTGTCCACTCTTGTTCCTGGATAATGCTCTTGATTGCTTTGATTGTTATGGTTTCTATCACACAGTTCTTTGTCTCATAATCATACACACGGGTGCAATAAGTCATGCCTTCATCTTTGTTTTAGAGGCAGACCTTAGGCAGCTCCAGCCAGTGCTGTTTGCTGTCATGATTCAGTTAGCCTGGTGTAACAAAATACTCTGTGCTTGCTTAGCTGTGGAAATGAGCTGTGCTGTGTGACTTGTTGCAACTCCCAGGCAGAGAAGATTAGTTTAAGCCACTTGCATCTACCCTCTGCATTAGGCAGAGCAGGCAAGGTCAGTTATTGTGACTCAGCTGATATGCAGGAACTCGGTCACATGCCTGGCTCTCTTGTGGGCTCACTTGTACCATCTTCTAGCATCAACCATTATTTTATTGATTGCCCTAGGTGGTGTGAGCCCTTCCTCATCCATACAAAACTTTCTCCTTTTACCAAAACCAGGAAGTACCTTTAATTAGTTGTGAACTCCAAGGCAGCAAGGTTCAGAGAAGCCCCTACCTGAACTTTTGAGGATTGGTCATTAAAATCTCTGTATAGAATAATAACAGATAGTTTTTCTGTTGTGTAATACTGTGGTGCATAATATATTCCAAGAATGCCTTTTCTAAAGAGCAGATTCAATCCTTATTTACATAAAAAGCCTTTATTTAAGTAAATGACACATCCTTTTGAAGTAAAAGATCTGAAAGCATTCCAAAGGTGGCTGATACCATTTTGCATTTCTGTGTTTGTAATTTTCCAGACAAGGAATAAAAGGCCAAATCGTTCAATCTGCCTTTGACCCATGGTCACACAGGAAGTCAGTGCCAGCCCACTTTATTTTCAGTTTGAGGATGCCTGTAACTGTGCTTCCTGTGGCTTTGGTAGCACAGAAGCCATGCTCTAGTCATTAAGGCTGCTTAGAACAATACCATTTTTGGAGCAAAAAGCAGAGTAGCGCTGTTGCAACTCAGTATTCCATACACTCCTAGTAGTATTCTGGAACTCCTTTCCAAAATCATTTCCTGATGTTTGGGTGTTCTGTTGAAGCATTTTTAAACAGAACAACAGCTCTTTTAGTGTAAAGAACAAAATGGGCTTTTTGTTGTGTTAGTAAACAGAAATGCATCTGTCATTAACATCCAAAAACTACACTCAGTACCTCTATTTCACAAAGAAAAGCCTCTTTGTTTTTTGTTTTAATAGTATTTTTAATAATAGTCTGATAAATAGTCTAGAAGTTGAATGATTAGGAATATTCTTGATCTAATGTACAACAACTATATGTTAAAAATAAACCATGTTTGTGAGGATGTATGCTCTTATGTTTTGTGATATAATAAACCTCTCTTGCTAAAACTGGAAGCAGGTGAGTTTGTAGTGCTTACAAGAAGACTTCCTACAGTGAACTTCAGTGTAGAGAAGGTTGTCAGTTAGTGTGTACTGGACAGGAAGGACTTCTGCATTAGATTTCCATGGCACCAAAGCAGAATATATAATTTTGGTAGGAAGAGATGGATTAATATTTTCTTTTATTAATCTTAGTCTTTAAGACTTTTAAGCTTTTAAGAGTATTTGAAAAGTTGCTAAAGATTCTAAACTTTTTGCTTTGTGTGAAGCTTGTAAATGATCTGGGATCCACCACTCCAAGCAAACAGTTGCTTTTCTTTAGGGTTGTAATGCACCGTGGAATGGCTACCCTGATGTTTTGGAAAATGCAATACTGGAATTTCGTAAGCATTTACAGCATCCAAAACATCATAAACACATTGTATGCGAGAGGTCCCTCCACTGGGAAAGCTGTAGACAACATAGAGTGTGTTGCATGCCATGAAAGCTGCTTCAGCACCCTTGCTATTGCATGCTGTGTCCCAGGTGTGCTCTACTGCCATGGTTCTGTGGTTGATTTTAGTAATGACAATGTTTCCTTCAGTCTCTGGCTCTGCATGGATTGCCCAGAGCCCTTGCTCATCGATGGCAAGATCTATTTTTGTAGCTGGAGAAAGCTGGTAGGCAGGAATCCTTCCAGCCCCTGGCAGTAGCATTTGGTCAGTTATGCTTCTTCGCTGGATGTTGAATTTGATGATTTCATTTAAGGAGCCATATCTGTGATAGAACAAGAAGCCCTGATAGATGATGTGGCCAGTTCCTTCCCAGGGCAATGGCAAGGTGACTCTGCGAGCTGCTTGTGTGTGATTGCTTTCCATGAATGTCATCATATTTGCAAATTCCAAAAGAACATTATTTACAGAACCATTTAATAAATAAATCCTTGTATGCTTTTTGCCAGGATCTTTCATCCAAGAGCCATGCTTATCTCCAGTCTTCTTAACTATTTTTATGGACTTAATACCAGCAAGCATATGGTCACAACCTGCAAAGGAACACCCCAAAAAAATAGAAATCTGAATTTTCTTTGAGTTACTTAGTTTGCTCTTAATCCAGCTATAACACCAGGGTCAATATAGCAGTAAAGGTGTCAGCAATGTGGCTGTGGTAGGTAGTGCTGAAGATAGTTTGATATGGTACATTCAGCATCTCCTGCTAAGGAAACTGCCTATCTTTGGCTATGTAGAATGTGTTGCTTTCTGCTCTATTAGACCAGTGTTATCCAAAAGGAATTCTAGTTGTGTACCGGATAGGAGACCACGAGCATAGTTAGCAATTCTATGTTTATTCCTGTCAGTTTTTTTATAAGGCTGCAATTTTTACTTCAGAGTAGTGACTTCTGGTTTAGATCAACATAGTAAAATAATCAAATTTATTTCTTATTGAGGGCATATAATTTAAAAGAAATTTACCTGATATGCCATGTGTGTTGTATCTTTTTTTTTCCCAGGGATTTTCTTATTATCTATTAGCCTCTCTTTTCTACATTTATAATGTGAAGACAAAGAGAAATAGATCATAATAACAGAAAGCCAAAACATTGAGTTGTCTTGCCATTCCCCTCCCCAACACAAAGGAATTAGAATAACTATAAAGATCACAAAATTGGGAATGCTCATACAGTAAGGTATTCTTTAAATGAGCTGGTATGATGTCTGTGTTATCAGTTCTTATGCTGGAAGCATGGCTGGTGGAATTACGTAGTTGTTTACTTCACCATAGGCATAAAATCAGCACCAGCAGAGAGCAAGTCATAGTTTTGGCTTCAATGCATTTTATATGCACTTTGCACAAAGTTCAAGACCAAAAAGCACCAAGGTCATGAAGGCTCAGGCATTTAGACACCAAGATCTATATCAACTACCATCTTTTTCTGGAAAAACTGTGCAGCAAAGCATATTAACAATCTTACTTACCAAAGGCTCTCATACATTACAAGAGACACCGTCTGAAGTTTAAAGCATTGCCTTTAGTGCAGTGCAGCCATTTAAGTAAACAGAATAACAAAGCCCTGAGGCAGGAAGTTCTGGCAGTAGATGAAATGGAGAAAGCAAACCCAGCCTCCCTATTTGGCCTGATGTGAACCTATTGAAGTCAGTGGCAAGGTTCCAGTTGCCTGTAGAAAGCAACTTTTATGTCATCTGTGTATACTGATACCCTCTAACCAAAGAATTTGGATATTGCTGCTGCAGTGTAGATTTTTTTCTTGTAAGTCTTCTCTCTGGATGCACCTTCCCTAAGCAAGCCACTACAACTTTCCCAAAAGTAACATTTATTCATTAGATAGATTCTACAAATGTAAAAACCGTTGAATCAAAATACCTAGCCAGCCCTAGCAACATCTTGCTCTGCAGAACTAACCAAGATTACAGTCTGAAATATATGAATACTGTTTCTCTTCTTAAGAGGTTTAAAACTCCTAGCTTTCATAAAAACTTGGAGGCAGAGTGAGAAACTGAGACATTCAAAGTGAGCAAAATGTTCACAACAATTGTTCCACATTCCCCACAATGATACCTTCAAAGCCCACTGTTTCTTACCATACCCCAAAATGTGCAGAAGATAATTTCTGACCCAAGCAGGA